>JAJJWN010000056.1:0-131544 GCA_021655885.1 Fusarium abutilonis
GGGCTAAGGGGGTCACTCACTGGCTGGGCCGTGTGTTGGGGACAGGGGGTCAAAAAGTCTGCAGTGGTCGGAGATCCCTCGAAACTAGGTCAGGTCCAGTGGGGATGGATGTCAAGATGTCGAGATGTAGCCGGGGGGCGGTCTGGCCGGGGGATAAATTGATTGGATTCGATTCGATCGGATAGCTTCAGCTAACAAGAATGCCACAGAAACTTGACAGTTTTTTTAGGCTTTGCTTAGTTATAAGTGGCGAAACGAGAGCGGTCTGTGGCTTGGAAGAGAAATGTCCAAAGAGAACGGATAGAGGGTATCAGCGTAAATCCCTGCGTTGCGTAGGATGCGTTGCGTTGCAGATGCGGCGTAGCAATCAATGTCTTGTTGCTGTGCTGAGTCGTCGTCCGTTTCGGTATTGGGTATTGGCTAACCTGTGTCTCGGATTTGGTGAAGCGCCAGTGGATACGGTCCCGTACTTTCGGCGTTTGCTTTCAGAAGAAGGTACCTGAAGTCCAGATCCAGTAGTCGCAAATCTAATCAACGATCCGACGGATAAGTGCTGATTGTTTGTGTTTTGCCGGGTACGGACAAGATGTACTTCAGTCAGGCGAGTCGAGACCTTGCTTAGCACCTTACTCGCGGCGTAGAGCGAATAGCAGCAGCAAAGAGACCTTTCCAAAGACGATAGTTGGCGGGAATAAGCTGAAGCGATTAGACTTTTTTGTGTCCGTGTGGCTTGAGCTCGATCGTGGTCGAAGACTTGAGACTGGCGAGAACAAGGCGAGTTTAAGCGTCTTGTGGGGGAGGCGTTGGTTGTCAGAGCTATGCAAGCACCTGAAAGGAATGGTGGTTAAAGTGAATGAAGGATGATTTGAAATAGTCGGTGACGTGAGTGGGAGACAAAGTTGCCGACTAATGATGTTGACGTTGATGGTGATGATGAAAAGATAACCAGAGAGAATTGATCAAGATTTATATAACCAGATTTAATCAAGGCCAGCTTGAAAAGGGAAGCAGTATTGAATCTTGATTATGGTGATGGTTGGGTTCAACTGGAATTTTAAGATTGCAATACAAAGGGAGAAAGACTAGCTTATCCACAGAGTATTGAAGGGCAAGTTGCTTTTTCTTCCTTTCTTTTCAATATCGGGGGTTGATGACCGGCACCAAGAGAATCGATAGCGCGGGGAATTAATTTGGGTGGAGAGATCTGTAAACGTGAATCGTCAAGATTCGACGTAATTTGTTGTCCAAGGGATGACAAGTGAATGAGTGAGTGAGCTGAATGAATGAGCTTTGCTGTACCTGCCAGAGGTATGCGGGATGTCGAAACGTGGCGAACAAGAAACAATAAGATCGGCCTTTAAATTCCAGAGCAAGCAAAAGAGACGAGGAGGGCGAGGAGAAGGAGAAGAAGAAGAAGGATAGGTAGTGATTATCGGTGGAGAGGGGATGAAGATGATGAGTTAAAGGTCAGAAGATGAAACGGCAAGTGATGGGCATCCATTTTTAATACCTTCCATGATCTAGGTATTGATATGAAGGTTCCTTTCCTTCCGTACCTTGTCTGCTCTACGCGACAACGCATCAGGTATTCATTGGCTCAAAACCGACATGATTACGATTTACACCACCCAAAATAACAATGGATCCTCGAATCTTGCTTGCTTGCGCTGGCTACGAATAGAAGCACAGCTAAGCCCTCGACCAAAGGGATTAATCCTCCTCCAACCAAGCAGCATGAAATCTCCTCATCTCGTGAAAAAGACCAGAGCGAACCGCCCAATGCCTGTTGAACAGCAATAGAAAATAGAAACCCCACACTCAACCAGGTCCAGCCATTCAAAGTTGGTCATCCAGAAATATCGTGCATCTTTCTTAAACGCTGGACACAAGCGATAGGTTGACAGGCGGCCAGGGGTGCTTGGAGGGCAATAGGGCGCCGCCATTGGCTGGCCATATCTCAAACACACGACACGAAACTTACGGCTACAGGCATCTCATGGTAATGATTGGCTGTGGCCTCGCTCGACATGAAACCAGGCTGTCTGATACAAAACCGGGGGCGGATGAGATGAGGGGAGGGGGGCAAACCTCAGAGTCGCTTTTTGAGGTGTTTTAAAGAGAGATCAACAATGAGGTATAATATTTTGGTGCAGATAATAATAAAAGACCCTGCGTTTTGAGCGCGTACCACGTAGTTGATCTCTTCTCGTCAGTCATAATTCCCGGTCTTGTTTGTGACCAAGTGTTTGTTGAAACGGTTAAGCGCTGCCTGCATAGACGTCTACCATGCAGCCGTTTCAATGTATGGATGCAAAGAAAAAAAAAAAGAAAAAAAGACAGGCCCCATTTGTCCCGTCGCACTGCGGCCCGCACCAGCAGCAGGTCTGTACTCTGTAGCGTGTAGACGTGGTACAATCGTGGCGGTTTACCTTTTGTCTGGCGTTTCGGTTCTCTCGTCCCGCCTTGTGAATCCTCGTACAGAGACAAGAGACAGCGACGTGGTGATCTCGCTCCGAGAGCCGCTGTATCTCGCATGTTGATCGCACACGCGTTTCATATCTCCTTTACTATGTATCGTATGTATGTACCTGGGCTATAGCCCAGCTGCATGTACCTGCCTGGTTAGGTGAAGGATCACCGCAGACCCTGCATTAGGTTGTCTTTTGGGAATGCCAAAACTCAAAAGAATATCACAGACTTTACTTCACTGGCCTATGTAGAGTCATCAACTCTTGTTTCTGTAAGCCACATAGTACTGTAGAACTTACCCTACGCAGATCAAACAGAAAAAGCAATGTCAGATCCTATAAACAAACAGCAGAAGCAAAGATGTGAGACGCCAAGACAAACTGGTTTGTGATAATTGCTCAAATATTTCTCTTCTCCACGATCTCCCTCTTCTGTCCAAAGAAACCAGACTAGTGTTGTCTTGTCTGTAACCAACTCTCGCTCTCGCTGTTACATACTCATCATCCTGAAGCGAAGCCAACGGAAACACAAACGTCAGCACAGTTTCTCGGCCGTCAGCTCCCCCCCAAGTTTATCATTTAGAGTTACCCGATACTGTCTGTATCTATAATCCAACAGCGTGGAACGACAAGCCATAAGGCATTGACTGACGCCTCGAGGGCCAATGTGTCCACGTTGTAGACTGGTCTGTGTGTATCTTGATAGATCGATTCGATTGATTGATTATCAGACCACTTTGTGCTATTTCAAATATACCCTCCGCCATCAAAACGCCCTCGCTCCCAATATCTCAAGACTATCGCTATCATAGCAAACGCCCCCCTGTGGCTGCCAGCCCACAACCGAGCCTTTGGGTTGGATCAAAGACCCAGACGAGACCTGTAGCGGAAAGCGGACGAGGCGTTATCTTGGCTGCCGTCGTTTACCACCGAGTCACATTCCTGTTGCAGCCCGTCACCGAGCCGTTGCTTTCTTTTTCTTCTATCCATTGGACCTGTGACTTTGTGTGCCTATTTTCCCCCTTCACGATGGCATCGTTTGGAGGGACCGATGGCGTTTGGCGATCAGCCACGGAAGCAATACATAACAGTTTGCTTTGGGAAGATGCATAATGCGTGACAAACGTCGTCTTGGCGATCCAGCTCAGCCCAACATATGGGTTCACATCCACAGCGGCCAGCCCGTCTCGTGCATATGCATTCCGAGCCTCGAATTTCTTCAGAAGCAGCGGAAGCGGGGAAGAGGAGATCACCAGCAACCTCTCATCCCTTACTGATGCATGGAATTTCACTTTTGGTGATAGTCGTCAACCACTCAAGACCAAGGCCAAGGCCAACCTCGTTCACCTGACGCTATCAGCCAGTCTTAGCCTTGAACCGTTTCATCCCCCCCATCCACCTCACACTATTGTCAGTGAAGATAAAACACAACCATCATCCTCATCTGTCTCAGTTATTGCAAATAGTCCCGCTGCCCCTGCACAACATAGAGCAACCACCAGACTCTGTTCCCGTCTTCGGCAGACACCACTAGGTTGGTTCGGGAGCAGCCCGATTGAGGAATGGAGGGAGACACACCCACGGGAATATGTACATACAGTACACTCCACTCTGAAAGAGGGTGGGCATCACCGCCAATGGCTCACGCGAGGGAGACATACATACATACGAACAGACTGCCAAGCATTGGTATCGAGAACAGCTGATGATTTTTGGTACCTTGAACCTTGCCCTGATAACAAGAAGGAAAGGAAAGTCTGTGCAAACCCCAATCAATTACAGTACTTGTCCAAGGGCAACTCGACTACAAAAACCATCAAAGAGACGATCAAATGGTTGGAATCTGCGTGCCAGACCAGGCCTGGAGGAAAAGTCCTTGCGCTAGACCCAAACGCCCCCTGCTGGGATCTTCGTCCCCATTCCTATTTTAGCCTCGAGTCTTTTTCTTTCCCAAGAGCAGCCCTACAGTACCTATCCATGCCTGTTCCCAGCAATGACTAGACACGATTTCTCGGCCCGTCAACAACAGACGACACCGTAGGTACATAGATTGATTGATAGGCAAATATGAGATGGAGCTGTGACTTGGCCGTTTAAAGGGCTTATTTGACCGATTTTGGATTGAGGGCATCAGCGATCGAAGATGCAGTGATCATCTGAGTATATCTTGAGGTTGAATGGTCTGATTTAAGTTTATGGCTCTATTCTGGAATCACTGACCAAGTGACACATAGACATTCATTACCTGACCTGATATGGTCGTTTGCGTTTGGTTCCTGAAGGCATCCATTGTCAAACACGCCATCAGAGGAGGAAAACTCTTTCATTCACCGCCGTTGTGTTAGTTGATCATTGCTCCCAACCATGAAATCGAAAAGGACCATTGACAGCGCAGATGGAGTCATTCATCCATCCATCTTGTCACGATACAGCAGCATTAGGAAGCCCCTGACCCCTGACTCCTGAGCCAGTCACGACAGGCCAGAGGCATCCACATCTTGATCCCATTCACACACCCATAGATCCGTCTAAATTCTCATATCTCGCTCATCTCATTGGCCAGCCCCGCATGTGCATCCCTGAAGTCTGCATGTCAAATCCCGGTGGCTCTGACTCGCTGCAAGGGTTTGTTGGCCATGATGTGGCTGAGATACTGTACGTACTCTACTCTGCGCGGAGTTACTGTGGCTCGGTTACGGCAAAGGACCCCGGATATGGTAGTGTGGCTGGTTGCGTGGCGACGCCGACACGTATGTATGTATGTTAAATATCCAGGTACCTGTTGGCCGACCGCTTTCGGAGCTGCAAGTTTAAACATACTGTAGTACCTAAAGCATCGCTCTAACGGTCATGCAGCTATTCACGCAGTAAATTCACCTACTCAATTACCTACGTACTTGTGATTGATTGTTTTGGTTCTAGTCGTTGCATGTCTAGATCTTAAACTACTTGTATGGGCTCCTCCACTCATATTCATGCGCTCCTATGTATCCACCACCCCAACATTACAACCAAGTTTTAACAAACGAAAAAACAAGACACAGTTATCATTTGATCTCGAGCATATGTACCCATTATTCAGGATCACATAGCCACTATCTCGGCCCTATATCACCTTTTCATTCATGCTCTCCCTAGCCCTCCTCAAGTCGAGGCAAGGGATCGACTGGCTGCGGGGACCTCATGACCTGGGCTTTTGTCCGCGTGGTTGGGCTAGTCCTAGTAACCCTAGCCTCATGCCCAACATCAAACACCAAGCTTGTGATGATGCGGGGAAAACAGCAGCTAAACTAGGTACTCTACTGTACAACAGAGGAGGGGGCAAGAAACACTAAACATGAATGACTCCCCTCGTAGTTTGATCCATGTTGCGGTGAAGACATGCCATTCCCATCAGTGTTGCAATTGCACTGTAGGAAATCCACCCAACACGAACCCTCTACTCGTATCCCCCACGTTCAATACTGGATCAACCCTTAACCGGCATCACCAATCAACACTCAAAAACAACTCTCCAAAGAATTCATCCTCCTCTTTTGGGTTCCCTCCTCCGTGGACACTTCCGAAGCCAGCTTCCGCTCCGGCCGGGCCCTCCGGCTCTTCTCCACCGGAGCTCCGGCCGGGCTGCCTCCGGCCCAAACAACCCAGGGCCCAGGCCAAGCTGAGAGGGAGGATTCTCCACTTTTATCTATACACATACATATGCTTGGTTCGGCTCAAGCCGCGGGATTGGCGCTTCCCGTCTACAATCCCAGCTGTGCACTGCCGCTGAAGCTCGCCTGAATATTTCAGCAGCGTAGGGATTCAAGCTCAAGCTTTGATGCATCATGACATAGCTTCATAAGATCTGCTGCAGCCGAGATGCTCTACCATGAGAGTTACCGGGATTTGCTTCGGTAGACAAATAATGCATATTCTTGGTACTGGGTCCTCAACCGTGCTACGTCGGCATTTGATTCTCTTGGCTGCCTCTCAAAGCCCTTCAGTATCCATCGCAGCGCCAACAGAAACAACAAAACGTCAACACAGCAGAATAGCGCTCGGGTACAGCATAGCCTCAATCTTTCCCGTTCTATCGTTTCATATCTTTCTTGATCAATATTTCAATCTCAGCTGAAACATGATACATTAACGTGCTTACGATCTCAGGCGCTTACACTTGTCTGCAAGCGCCGCAGACCCTTGCTCGCTGTTCTTGTCAGGCGGTTATTAACCCAAACACACCATGGATCCTCCCCGATCCTACAAAAGCAACAGAAGTACTAGAATAGAAATCCGTCGGAGTGCGGGCGGCTCTTCAGGTTGAGCCGCCGGGGTAATCTAGAACAGCTGCGGGCGCCCATGTCCCCTGTGTTTTGGTACTGAATTGACACCCGATGTGCTATTCGCGTAGAATGTGTTGCTTTGTTTTTCTTGTGGCAGTGCTACTATGCCAAGACCTTAGAGCCAACAAGTTGTTGATTTTGACTTACTATGTAGACTCACGCATGGGAATGCCTTCGTGGTTGATCCGAGTGGTTGGTTACTACAACCAGCCCTAGCTGGTCCCGAGTTTCTGGTAAAGAGTCTCGAGCAAGTTGAGCTGCACCAGGTTGTGAGCTGTTGGTCGCCTATATCTTCTCTCCCAACAACCAGTCCTCGCCGCATTGCATCGCCACTATGCGGCCGTTGTTGGCCACCTTTAGTAGTTCATCTCCAACATCCAATTGATCTCACGGGGCCATATTGTTAGTTGATTACCAACAGCAAGTCGTTGTTTGCACGGATCTTCTACCGCCGTGCCATGGAATCATTTCATCAATTACACTGCCTTGCCATGCAATCCTGGATATCAAATCGCACGCTGAGTCCTACCGTCTACCTTGTACATTCAAATCAGAGCCTTGCAAATGGAACATCTGACGCCATGCATGAACCTGACTCACCATGGCATCCGTTTGCCTACCAAAAACGCCCAAAAGTCAGGCCATTGTTTGTCAATTACCACACCTGCTCTGCAACGCCAAGTGGATTTCATTGGCCCTCTTAGTTGACCAGGTCTTCTCAGAATTTTGTCCCAATAGCCTGGGCAAACTGGGATGTTGTTGAATGAAAGTCTTGCTCGGGATACAACTAAGAATCTGAATGGGTATCCTGGCCACAACCGAGGTCGAATCGACAGAGGCAAGCCAAAGCAGCCAGTTGAAGCCCAAAAAGACCTCTTTGCAATGTCGTTCCACATACTCCATTGCTATTTGCTACCTTGACCATAGGTCCCTTGGCCCGTGGTCAGAAGCGTCAACAGTATCCTGGATAATAAGGAACCTAAGCTCCTATTAGCCAGCCAGCCTATGGGCGGGAGGAGTTTAATGCATCTGCATCATCTGATATGGGGCTCCGTATCCCATCTAGTGATAGTACCCATTCGTATGAGCAGATGCTTGCTCCTGTGCTAGAAGTGGCTCAAAGTAAGGGTGGTTGTAGGCGGCCTTGGCCGAGATACGACCAGCAGGGTCGTAGACGAGCAACATCTCGAGAAGTTCAAGGCCATGATCATCGAGGTTGTTGCAGAGGGTTTTACTGTAATCACGCTGCCACTTGGGGAAGGACGCCTTGAAGTCAGGATAGGATGTGACACCAGGCCAGACTTCTTCGGATGGTGTACCAAGAGTTCTGCAGAGTTGTTAGCTACTTGATAATCAAGAATTCTACCCAATCCTCAGCTTACCGGAAAATCTTGAAGATCTCGTCAATCTCGGAATCTCCTGGAAAGAGAGGCTTCCGCGTGCACATCTCGGCAAAAATACAACCAACGGACCACATATCGACGCCAGTTGAGTATTGTCGACCTCCTAGCAGAATCTCAGGGGCTCGGTACCAAAGCGTGACGACCTCGTGAGTGTATGTGCGCAAAGGCACGCCAAAGGCGCGGGCAAGTCCGAAATCGGCGAGCTTGAGGTTGCCATCCTTATCGATAAGAAGATTCTGAGGTTTGAGATCGCGGTGAAGTACGCGGTGGGAGTGACAGTACTTGATACCGTCACAAAGCTGAAGCATGAACTTGCGAACAACCATGTCTCCAAGGCCGAGAGTCTGCAAATGCGGTGATGAACCATCGGGCAGGGCCTTGCCTCGACCGCCGTCGCTCACGGGAAGAGACTCCATGTACTTCTTGAGGTCGAGGTCGAGAAACTCAAATACGAGGTATAGCTTGTGACCATCGGCGTGAACAATGTTGAAAAGACGGACGATGTTGGGATCTCGCATCTCCTTGAGAAGGGAGATTTCACGGATGGCAGTGCTAGGAACGCCTTCATCTTCAGCTTCGAGGCGGATCTTTTTTAGAGCGACAATTCGGCCGCCATTGGCGAGGTCTCGAGCCTTGTAGACGACACCGTAAGTGCCTGGGAAATGTCAGTTTCTTTTTACTATGGCAGGGAGGTAAACTGGTGGTTGCAAAGATACCTTCGCCAATCTTTTCCAACTTTTGGTAGTTCTCCATGGTTGGCGCTGTGTATGTGAGGAGGGAAACGAAGATCGATAGTCGATTCGAAGAAAGGATGAGGATTTAAGTGAGAGACACGGCGTCGGCGGCGTAACAGGCCTTGTCGTAGGCGTCCAAAATCGAGATTGGACGGGTTATTGTCTGTCTTGTCTTGTCTCGCCTGGTGATGCAATGCAATGCAATGCAACGCGATCCGATGGTCAAGTGGAGTAGAGCAGGATCAAGTTACTCGGCCAGCAAATAAATAAATAAATGTCTTGGGAATTGCGTGACGTCTGACGATGAATGTCTCAGTGACCAAGTAGAGGTTCAACCGTTGGTGGGGAGAGAAGAAAGTAGGCGGGGAGGCAGGAGAAAAGAAAAAGGGTCCAGTATGAGAAGCTAGGGTAAGGTAGTTAACTACCGCATATGCAAACAAAGAAACGCCAAATATGCAGGAGAGAGAATGACTCGTCAATGTAAATCACCGCGTACTTTGACAGTGAGTGCGAAGATGAAAGTGAACAAGGCGTTGCTGTTTAAGCTTGGTGAGACTCAAGCCTTTGTTCATATACCTAGAATACGATAGACCAGCCCTTGTTGACTTTAGAAGCGAACCCCAATGGAGATTATGTTTACATTGAGCTGTGATACTTGTTTAGATGATAGCGTGCCAGGGCAACACTGCCGCTAAAAACAGCAACTTTCAGAGGGCCCTTGTAGCGATCTCCTCGCTAGCTTGAAAGCTCGCCTTGAGCTTCTGGCCGGTCATTGGCGAGGCTTTGTTCAAGACTTAATTAAATCCCAGAAACTTGGCTCTTTTTGGTCTCGGGGTGACGGTGGTTGCACCGAATCGACGGTCAACGACGCGTCTTGGTCGCGTTTCTCTTGGAGATTGATTGTCTCAGTTAGCGAGTGATATTAATAGGAATGGTCACAATGGTTTTGGAGAATTAGAAGAGCAATAGATTCCTTGATTTTGAAGAGAACAGGGTTGCAAGGAATTCAACACACTCACTCATAAACTCCGCCTTATGAGATTATTTTAGATACGCACCCTCCGACGGTATAAAGTCTATTTATGCTTCAAGGCCTCAAGTTTAATTACGAGTTACCATCCAAAATAAAAACATCTCTGCTGCAACACAATCTATCTATATATTTGCATGCATATACCATGCATGCATGACTTTACGACTCCAGATTTGCAAAAGTTTGGCAAAAATGTCAATTTCGACGCAGGCCTGATTCGAACAGACGCCTCCGAAGAGAATAGATTTCTAGTCTATCGCATTAGACCACTCTGCCACTGCGCCTTGCGAATTGATGAATAAGTTTCTCCAAATGCAAAATATAGAGTCTTTGCACAAGAATCTCATCCATTGCTGTCTAGAGGCTCCCAACATTATCCACGTCTGAAGTTTGGGACTGAAACTATTGGTTTTGGGGCTGTAGGTTTCTTATCAGGACCAGCCGAAAGCTTGTAGGCAACGCTTTCTTTAAGTTTAATTCTTAGGGGTAGGTAGTGAAAGCATGTCAGTTTCTAGAGGTTCTCAATTAGTGATGCGAAAGTACCAACTGCCAAAGTGAATCGTATTCATAGTTACTATACAAGAGCATGCTAATTTGAAAGTTGGGACAGTCTTTTGAGGATGCATTTCTCAGCTAAAGACTTCTTATGTCATAATACATGAGTTAGAGTCCTCAGGGTACATATCAATATTATGTGTAAGTTGCAACGAGGTACGATCGAAAGTTCAACCCAAGGGGTATTGACCATGTCTACACTCGTAAATATCTGATCAATGTCATGGCGCCACGCCTAACAAGATCGATGGAACTCAAGTCGTCGACGCCCAAAAAAAGCATGGAACCATCAATAGCTATTATGTACGACACAGTCTAAAAAAATAAAGGGCTGGAGAAACCTTCGACTCCGTAGCCAACTCAGCTGGGCACCAAAGGATGAAGCTTGTGCTTGTGGCAGTACTCTTCATGGCTCTCTACCGTAGGATTTGTTTCCTTAAACTTGTCTTTAAGAAGAGGCTCGCTGAAATATCTACATTCCCTCATATATTATAGAACCAATCTCACACAGGCTACAATTCTCCTGCAAAATTCCAATGAGTTCTGTAAGCCTTAACTTCCAATCACTACCCGGTATCCAAACTTGAAGACTTGTTGGTGTCTTTCTCGTCTTTAGACCCGCGGTAGCAACTTCAAGATTTATCTCATCTACACCATGTGCTGTCGAATGTGCCAGTTTCTTGAATTCTTGCTGGCAAACTCAGAGAGAGCCATGACTCCGCGCTCCTCAACTCCAGCCTGTCGCCAGAACTTTTGCCACACCACTATTGTATATCCCCCATTAACACGGATATTTCGGATACACTAAGTCTTCACATACCATGATGGCTGGAATTTTCTTGCCTCCTGTCATTCTTGGTCTAGGGGGATCAAAAAATACACAGGACTGGAATAGGCGGGAGAACAACGGATTTTGGTGCAAGTGAGTCTCCTAC
The DNA here is from genome assembly GCA_021655885.1 of Fusarium abutilonis. Classification (NCBI taxonomy): domain Eukaryota; kingdom Fungi; phylum Ascomycota; class Sordariomycetes; order Hypocreales; family Nectriaceae; genus Fusarium; species Fusarium abutilonis. The sequence goes on from JAJJWN010000056.1 coordinate 11,454, forward strand.
GTTTTTGACCAGAGGGGCAGTCTCACTGTAGCTGAAGCATCCTATAGCCCCCTAAAACAAAGTTCATATACTCTCCTTTCGTCTCAAGTCCAATATTCTCTCCAGCTTCAGCGTGCCCTTGGCTCCCCATCCTGCAGGCCCAGCATCGACATCCGGCCGGAGATTCATGTACCAACTCCATGCTCGCCTATCCAGCTCATCACGGCTCAGAGTTCCGGCCCAGCTCGTAAACAGAAGCCGCAGGGCTCCAAGCACACGGGCAAGATTCTCCTGTTTCTCCTCGTTGGCGGCCGCAACCGTCTTTTTGCCACTGTCCTCTACTGGCGCAAAAGCTCGTAGTATATAGTTCCTCGCGCCTTCTGGCCGGTGAATTGGCATGCCGACTGGCGATGTCGCTGGTTTTTTGTCCTCCAGATCAAGAGCCCAGACTGGCTCGCCATTCAGGCTAGACGCGCGCTTTTGCGATGAGAGGGCGTCGTTAAGGCACTCCCTCATGAGGCGCCAACGATCCGGACCTAGCATGACACCGCCATACCATCTTGTAAGCACAACAAGCGTGTTGCTAATATCGAGGTCTCGCAATTGCTGGAGCAGAAATTTTCCACATCCTGATTCACCATCATCAAAGGATGCTTCTTGCTTAAGAGGGGAGTTTCCAAAACTTGTCCGAATCGCCCAGGCGTTGTGCGTCGCAGTCTCGAGCTCGGGCTTCTCGGCCATGAGGGACGTAAAAACAGCAGGACGCGTGGAAGGCGAGGATATAGGTATGGCATGGGCTATAAAGGTCGATCCCCTTGAACTCAACTTCTGGCTTGCAGTCCAGCCCTTGGGGTTTGGTTGGCTTCCTTGAAGTGTGATGGAAGAAGCATTGGATGACGACGGTTGAGGAGAGCCTGACCAGGTATAACCGCCCCGTTTCAGAACCGGAACCTGACGGTTCATAATAGTAATTTTGGGTTGTCCCTCTGGGACTTTCTCTTCGCCTCCTGGAGGTGCCTTTTCGATTCCTATGCTGATAGCTTTTGATCTTGAGTTGGCACTCACCACTGCCTGCGCCAGGCTCAGTCGACTACTTAGCGGCTGCTCTGCCATTGTGAATCGCAACAGTTCGACAGCGAAAGCCAGAAAGAGTGGTGCTCGGTTCGTAACAACAGTGGTACTTCGAATAATCTCCTCATCCTCCTCCAACGGTAGTTCTAGAGCTGCCTCGAGGTCATCACCAGACATGGCGCTATAATCCAAATCTCGTCGGTGCGTTTCCAACTTGGGTTTCTTTGCTTCAGTGGCAACAGGACTATCATCAGCTGCACGCTTACTGCCACTTTTTTTTGCATGTGTCTTGCACGCTGTGTGTAAGCTCTTTGCTGCCTTGGCATCGCCGCCGAGTGCTTCCTCAACAGTAGCTAGTGGCGAATCAGCAATTTGAGAAATACTGTTGTTAAACGCGTCAGTGTTGTAAATAGACTTCGGAGTGTGAGAGAATACCTTCGGAGATTCTTTGTTTGCAAGGCTTTCACTTGGCCCATGGCAGCCATCATGGACATTTTACGCGCCGTGAGCAGGCGTATAAGCTCCTGGAGGTCATTTTGTGTCGCCATACTTTCTCTGATAGTTAAAGAGACTGCAGATGGGAGATAATACGGTCGTTCTGAGTTTTGGTTTATTCTTGTCTCAGCGCTTGAACGAAAGCATTGGGATGATACGGAAATGTTGTTGTAAGCCAGATGTTGATACTGGCCATTAACCTCCACAATGCGCTGCGATGCTCCCCCGAAAGATCGGACCCACTGCTGATCCGGGCTGTCGGACAGAGTTCGGGGTCACAGTGATAGCTAGGTACATCAGATAAATAACTTAAAGATCATATTCTCATGTTAGTTCACAAGTTCGAATCCCAAACTCACAATCTAGTAAATTCATACCTAAGTAATTTCAGATCTTTTCTCATGTCAAACAATCCTAGAGTGGCTGGCTACATCATATGTATAAGCTAGCCCCGTGTTTCCTGTAACCCTCTCTTCCCGACCCGCTCCACGAAATCCTTGCCATTAGCCTGGGGTATTTTCCATGCAAAATCTCCCGTGCTCAAGACAGCATCGTCTGCTATACTACGCTTCGCATACAAGCTCAATTCCCATGGAAACCCATTCATTATGACCGCTCCAACTAGAGGCCTCTTCATGAGGGCCTTCCGCGTCCAATGCCGCTTCGCCAGCTCAGCTCCTCGAACTCCCCGCCCTAATATCAAGACACCATCAAAACCTCCGCCAAAGATCTCAAGGCCATACAAACCGTACCGCTCTTTACACATCCAAATCTCGAACCACCAAGCATGCTAATACGACACATGCAGAAAACCGCAACCCGCCCCTCAAACTTCTTCGACATCACCCCCCCAAGCTGAAACCCTCCTCGATCTCTGGCGTGCAACATGGCTTCCTCTAACCGGCGCCGCTCTCCTCGCCGGCGCCCTCGGCTTCTACATATTCGGCACAGCTGCCGCATCATTTAAGGCCTCACCATGTAGCGGAACATGCGAACACTCCACACCAACCGGCCGACCGCCGGCCCTCGACGGCGACAACGCGGAGCAGTTTGACAAGGAGCTCACTCTTCCAGAGTGGTGGATGGGAATTACAAGTTTGCGGAAGCGCATAGCAGAGCGTGCCGATGGACATGTTCTGGAGCTTGCAATGGGAACGGGACGTAACTTGGAATACTTCAACTGGGAGCCGTTAAACGACCGCGCAGAGGGCAAGCTTACCAAGCTGGATGCCAAGATGCCTCGGGGCGTCTTATCCTTCACTGGTCTCGATATCTCAGTCGATATGCTTGACGTCGCCCGAAAGCGCCTCGTCAAGACCGTACCGCCCATGGAGAAATCTGCCCCAATCGTCCGCGCATCTACCATGGCCGACCACACAGGTGGCCAACTCTCATACCTCGGCGATCAACTGCGATTAATCCATTCAGACGCACACCGACCTATCCCCGGTCCCTCGACTCCTTCGCCGACGAAATACGATACGGTTATCCAGACCTTTGGCCTGTGTTCTGTCTCTGACCCTGTCGCTGTGCTCAAAAACTTGGCCACGGTCGTCAAGCCAGGATCAGGTCGCATCATCCTACTCGAGCATGGCAAGGGCTGGTACGGCATCGTGAATGGCCTGCTCGATAGAAATGCCGGTAAACACTTCGAAAAGTACGGCTGCTGGTGGAATCGCGATATTCAAGGCCTGGTAGAGGAGGCGGCCAGCAAAACACCGGGCCTCGAAGTTGTCAAGGTCGAACGGCCAAACATCCTCCAAATGGGTACGTTGGTCTGGATTGAGCTACGAGTAAACGAAAAAATCTCATAATAGCTCGCACGCCTTGTCATAATATCAATGCTCATGTCGAAAGGATGAGAAGGGTTTGTAGGATAACAAGACGACTATGTACAATATTCAAAAGTAAAAAGCAGTATGAGCGGCATCGCCTTTTAGAATCCTCAGTATGAGTCCTTTTTTAACGCCGAGTAAATCAATATCATGGACATTCCATGATCCCCTTGCCAGGTATGCCAACCGCAATCAATCCAAAACACCAGACATCTCTAAATGTACAGTTACATCCACAAACGCCTCCCCATGCAATTATATGTAAAGTGTATCGTAAATCCGTCGTCGCAGACATGGCGGAATTATCATCTCGGTCATCTCGTCCCCAACTCCTTGCGCCTGCCCAGAGAAGTCGTAGTCGCTCAGCATGCGTCGAGCAGGCAGTCGAGCTCGTCAATCTCGATGCTCTCAGCGGTGCGATCCCATTCCATAAGCTTGCTAAGCTTTAGCCAGTTCTCGCCATCGTCCTCTTTACGCGGACCTGGTGTAGCGTGCGGCATGGAGCTAGGCTTTACAGAGGGGCTGGCGAAGGCATTTGAATTGAAGATGCGATGCTCGCCAAACCAGAAGTCTTCGCGGTATCCATACTCGGAGGTATGCGTACGATCGGTGGTCTCAACAGCGGGTGTGACCTCGGCAAACTTGCGTTTCTGCAGAAAGTCGGCCGTTTGGGTAAACTCGCGCTCATCCTTTTCCAGAGGCGGCGAGTTATGACGGCTGTTGCGACGGTTGGGCGAGAAGCGGTGATGGGAGGGAAGGGAGCCGATAGGAGTGACGGGCATCACGAAATCATCATCGCCTTCTTCAAAACTGTGGTCCGACAGGTCCACCTCGGGCGACGGACTAAGCTCTCGTCGGCGAGCATCGGCATCGTCGGAGCCGGAGTCATCCGTCAGAGACACCGAAGGGGTGTCAAGGGCGCGATGAGAAGACACGGAGCTAGGCTCGGGAAGCGGTTGGCGTGGGCAGGTAGTAAGGAAGAAATAAGTCCTCCGAGGATGAACGTTCTCGAGCTCTTTTGCGAGAGGGCACGGTTTTACAGCACTCCAGCATGAGCGCTTAGCATATGAAGCCAATCGTGAAGAAATGATGGCGCAAGGGTTGGCAGAGCTATGATTGGAATGTTAGCGCACGGGAGGCTGAGGGGTTGGACGGGGATTGTCGGTGCCTCAAACTTACTGTTGAACAGAGGTGAGACGTTGGGCCAGAACGGTAGCCAGCTCCTTGACCAGATGAGGACGGTTTCCAGTTGATTGCAATTGAAGAATAACTGCCTCAACAATATCGTCGTTGATCGTCTCGAAGTCAATCTTGAACTGGTTGGCGTCTGAGTCGCGGCTCGAGTCTGGTGTTGGTGAAGAAGGTGGCGTCTGCTCAATGGCAATATCGTCGCCGTGTGCTCGCTTCTGACGCTTGCTGGGATGCGCCTCGAGGGCCTCGGACCTGGATGTGGGTGGTGACAAGGCAGAGGCAGCACTCGATGATGAAGACATCGAAGATGATCTTGAAGCGTTCTTTGATGCGGCGGCAGCAGCAGCTCGAGCAGCATGTGTCATTGGCACGTGGATGCCGAGACTGGGTAATGAAAGCGACTTGCGGCGCGTATTATAAGGCATTGTGATTATATCGTAAGGTTTGTGTTGAAACAGGGCGAGAATCAGGTTTTGGAAGAAGCAGAATCTATCTCGACTTGTATGATCGGTCACCGGAACGTCGCTGAGCAAAGCAATTCTATCCGGGAGTGTTGAAACAGTCGGAAGAGATCAATGAGGTGATGGAGCTACGTAGTGTAGGTAGGAGGAGAATGAAGGAGGAAAGATAGTCAAGGAGATGAGTATCGAAGGGGTGGGAGTGTTTGTTATTGAGGGGACCCGACGGGATGGTGGAGGCGGTCTACGGGGGGTGTTGACGAGACAAGCAGCAACAGCAGCAGGAGCAAGAGGAAGGGAGCAGCAGCAATGGATGGATGGCAACCACGAGGAAGGGACTGAGATGGGGGGCAAAGGTGGGCGATGAGGAGTGCTACGGTACTGGGGAAGGCATCAAACGAGGAGCTAGCTCAGAATGGACATTCAATGAATCAATGCTTGTAAGCTGATAGGCCCGGAGGGAAGGTGTAAGTCTCCATCACAGGCTGGAGACTTGACTGTACTTACAAAAGCAGGAGCGATTATCCCCATCATGACGGAAGGTAAGGACTGTAGCGTGAGCGTCGGTGCTGGCTACCACACTCGCAGTCGAGCTTGATTTTTTTTTTTTTTTCTCTTCGTTTCAGTAAGACTCGATTGGCTGGGACTGGCGTGCATGGCTGCCGTGAGTGGGGGCGCGCTAGTGTTAGCGGGTCGAAGGTAGTGGATATCTGGGAATATCCTTGTCAGATGGATCCAGCCGCAAGACAAGAAACGTGAAAAACGACTGACTGATTGACATGGACATTTGACAACAGTTTTTGTCTCTTCCGGGTAGGTAAGGTAGGTAGGTGGTTGCTTTCTGAGATGAGGGAGGGAGGGAGGAGGGTCAGTAGGCAGGTAGACGCAGGTAAAGAGAGCGCTTACTCTTCCCAACACAATACAGCAGCAACTCTCTAGGCAGCATCCAGATCCCTTTCTTTTCTTTCTCTCCCTCTCTCCCTCTTACACCAACCACTACTTTGTAATTATTCATGTTGCATAAAGAGGTAACAAATATACGCAACCAAGGCTTCGTAATTGGATCAATTATCACTTCTAATCATGACCTTTACTGTGTACAGTACAGTTTAGCCATATGACTCGTCGACGTCTTCTGTTTCTTTTCTGTTTTCAGTTTAGCCTTGGGTAACCAACTCTGGTTGGACCGCTCCCAGCAGCAGCAGCAGCAGCAGCAGCCTCTCGTGGAGGTAGCCTCGCCTCGAATGCTCGACTCTTTTTTTCCGCCTCATCCGCCTCTTTTCTACCGGCACCCGGGCCACTTCGGGTCGATACTAGCTAGTGCTCGGAGGACCCTGAAATCTTTTTTGGGGAATGACCGAGAGTGACCGTGGATTTGAGCTCATGGCAGAAGCAGGCATTCTCTGGCTTAGCCTATTGCCTTGCGTCTGTCGGCTTGGATGCGTGCGACCTTTTGCTCAACATCACACCGCATTGCTGCATCTCTGCGTGTACCGTACGACACCACCAGCTTACACCGCATAGTTTACTCCCATGCACATATATGCACTTTCTACGCGCTTATGTTCTAGGCTGTACAATGTCTATACAATCAATTGATGCATGAAACGTCGCAGCGAGTAGCGCCTTTACTGGAAGAGGACGCCAAGTCGAGAACTCCGAGCCATTACCAATATTTGTTGTTACTGTATCCGTACAGTACCCACCTCATCTCGAAGTTGATGGAGATGATGAGTGGGCCAAATCATCAAAAGAGTCTCGACGACTGCGGCGAGACCCTCCTGGCTTCTCGTTTAGCTTCTCCATAAGACTCCATCAACCGTCGCCCATGGCAATCCAAACTCGTGACTTATTTCCGAGTACATACAGTCAGTCAGTAGAGTACCTACTATACTGATTGATAGCTGGCAACTCTTAGGTTGTGTCTGTCTGTCTGTGCGTCTGCGCCTGAGGAAGCCATGTGTACTTTGTATGTAGGAAGTATGTCAACCAATCGCAGCATGGGCAATTCAACATCATTTTCTCTCTTCCTCTCTGCGTCTCGACGAAAGTCCGTGCGAGACAAAGTTACATCCGACTCTATCTTTTTTTCCCTCATGACTTACTTACACAAGGACCCTTGATCGACTCTCCACTTGCCTCTCTGTAATATAAGTGAGAGCGAGAGTGAGAGGGACTTGGGCGAGGCAATCGGCTATTGTTCCAAGTTGGGTACTGGAGTTCCTTTGCTTGTCATTCTGCTCACAATATTACCTTTACCATTGATTGGCTGGGTTAGGTGATAGGATGGACGATACTGCAGTCGCATGAAACCTTTACCGTTGAACATTTTTTACCGTCTTGACCCCTGAACCAGATCTTTAGATCTGTCGAAACCACAACCGACATCCATCCATCCAATTCCCTTACACGACTTACACGGCATTTATTTCTTACCCACCGCACGGGCAGCCTCTGGACCCAGCCATGCCAGCCGTGCCAGCCCAGCCCAGCCCAACCCCTCCTTGTCCCCTTGTGCATCGCGTCACCTTCAGCATCGCGCCACCTTTCATGGACTGACGGCACGCAAAACCTCGCCTCCTGATCATCGTTTCGATAAATACCCTACACAGGCTTGCATCATCCAAAAAGCTCAGACAAACCAAAATGTCACTCCCAAGCTGCATACCACGAGGTGGACATCCAATGGTGCCGCCTCTAGCCCTGCCCCTTGCCGCGCCAGCTGCGACAAGCGTCTGCCACTAACATGGTTCTCTCTCCACTTCCCCTTTGAACTACCTTACTAGTAGAAATCTCTCCAACGCCCTGGGCTCTCTCATTGATGTGATAATTTGTGTTGACCGCCAGCGATCTTTAACCTCATAGCCATGCTCCTCACAAGTTGAATCAGAAGTCGAGGTTGTGTCCTATGCGGGGAGACCAGGTCAACTGAATCCCGTTCCCTGAACTTCTTGACCCTATTGTTTCCAACAAATACCGCCCTTCAAAATCCCATCATCGTACCAAGTATGGGGTAATTCTAACACGATATGTCCAATTGCCAGTGCAAGGAAGACGGGGTAACGGTCTTCTCTCCATCTGACAAGAATGATGAGGGATGCCATGGAAGATCCCGCCACGGGCAGTGCTGCGAGTGCGCTCTCGAGCTATCTTTCGCTCCAGCAGCCCAACCTTGGTGACGAAGCCTTAACCGCTACCCCAGTTATGCGTGGCCATATTGTAAGCATTTGACCCATCCCCTGAGATATCACTTGCATGAAAGAAAAGAAAAAAGAAATAAATCCAAGACCAACCATGCACCTGGTATTGTTTTCCGACACATGTAACTACTATCGTACAGGTAATACAGTATTACAGCAAAATGTTTTCGGGGCTGTAGACACCCTCGCCCCCCCAGACGAGGTTGCCCAGGACCGCAAAACACTGCTCCTCTATAATTCTGAATTCTTTTTGGACCCAACGCCCCGTTAATCTCTCAATAATGCACCGCTCCCCAAAACCAGAAGATCCGCCGATGGCATATGTTGCACCTATAATTTCCTCCTTGTACCGTTATACCCAGTTTCGTCGCAGTGTAACCACATCATCCGCAACCTTGTATGCTAGCTGAAGCACTTGAGTGAGGGCCTCGGCAACTTATGCTCGCTGAAGTACTTGGGCGAACTTCTCGGCGACCTATCAAATTTTTATTGTTAGCTGGTGTGATTATACAGCAGTGTGTTTCCATATTTACCTCGGGAGTTGCCTTGATGAATGGAAGGTCAAAGAACATATACTTCTCATTCTTCATAAGTTCCACAACAGTGAAAAGTAGACCCCAAGGCTGAGGCCAGAAACTAACCAGTCGCTCAAGCAGTACCCGGGTGATCTCCTGGCGGATTTCCGTCTCCTCGGGATCGTTAAGGTCCTTGCCAAAAATGTAGAGAAGCGCCTGGCTAAAGAAGTCGGTGTGTGCGTTTGGGAATCGGAGTTGGTTGACTACGCTGACGAGGAGGTAATACCTGGCCTCGGCAGAGAGTTCATGGACAATCAAAGACAGAAGCGACACTTCGTGCTCGTCGCCAGACACAGTGACAATTGCACCCGCTTGCGCTGCCTTTTCCGCAGCACGCTGGCCGATATAAATGACGATGGCATCAATCACCTCTGTATTGGCGACAACAGAAACATGGCCATAAGTTGTCGCTTTGGGCGTGTTGTGCGTCATGGCATGTGTGATATTAGCAACAATGTCTTCTGACGGGCCACTCTGGAGGGCCTGATCGACGACGTTCAGTAGACTGCGAGCCTGAAGCGTCGCAGTAGCTTGATGGACAAGGCCGGGATGAACTCGGCTCTCGTCGGCTCGGTCCTTAGCACCAAGCTCGCTGAATCTCGAATTCTGGGGATTAGCAGCCAGTACAGCATTGATAAGCTGAGTGCAATGAGGTGGAATGCTGGCACACAGTCTGACGTGGTTGGCCGCAACAAATTCAGGGAAGTCGTGTTGCAGAATGACAAGCAGCTTGAAGGTGGCTCGATAAATGTCTTTGGCAATGTTTGAAACCTCAAACACCTTCAACTGGTCTCCAAGAGTGTCGAGCAGCTGGCAGACAAGGTCGACGAATGGTCCCCATCCAGCACCATCAGGCAACTGCAAAATTGCCGGCATGAAGGCACGGTGCTGAACAAGAGAGAGCCATCCATAGGTGAAGCCTGGAATATACACAGGGCCGATGTTGTTTAGCCGACCAGCGATTTTGAGCAGAATTTCACAGCGCTCCTCTTCAGACAAATCTTCTGCAATGGTGTGAATTTCGTGGAAAAGCATCGACAGTAGTCTGAAGAACACCCTCTGGTTCATCTGCTCCCCTCGCTTGACATGATGGTTGGTCAGAATGAGCTCGAGTAGCGACAAGACCGAGTCGATGAAGGATGGACGGGTCGATGTTGGGTCAAAACCCATTCCGATAAAGGTACCAATGAGCTTGGCGAGTGCATCAACCATAACGTACGCATCAGCAAGAGCACCAGAGTGCACAATGTATTCGAATCGCTCAGCAGAAAGATCGATAGCGATGCGGACGAAAACAAAGAAGTCATCCCGGTTTTGCAGAACCTGGTTGGCCTGTAGCTGTTGTACAAACGCCGTGACGGCCTTATCAGAAGCACTGTGGTTGTGACATAGTCGAATCCATTCCTCGAACACATACTCTATCTGGTCGTGTTGATATAGAGCTGGGTTATCCACTTGTGAAGGGCGTGTCAGACCAGAGCTGGTTAGTTTCGATTTGAGTCGTTGGCCAGCAGTGGAGTCAGGGTCCTCCAAAATCCATGCCCAAGCTGTCTCCAAAGTGCTAGCAAAATCAGCATACAAGGCAATTGGACGAGAGTCGAGAAGGGTCAGGTCGAGCATATGTTCCAGGAAGTCGAGGGAACCCTCCTTGCGAGCCTGGAGCGCCTTGGACATGGCTAGATCTATGTTTCTCCAGTCCAGCAAATCTGTCCGAACTAATGCTGCAAGCAAAGGCAGGCTCAAAAATGTAGATCCTGGCTGTTGGCCGAAGAGAGAGCGGACACGATTGTTCAGAGCAGGGCCAGATATCTTTCGAAGTGTCTCCAATACATGTACCAAACTCTCAAGCGTCAAGTTATCCTCTAACTGTGAGAAGATGAGCTGAATGATTTGTTCTGCAGCATAAATGGCAAACTCCTCCGAGTTCTGTGAGGTTTTGATGATGTGTTGGACTAGCGCATCAACAACATCCAAAAGAGAATGAGGTCTTGGCAGACCCATAAAGTGTTCCTCGGGCGATTCACTGGCAACTCTGACGAGTTCCTGAAGCAGTTTGTTAACTCGCTCGGCTAAGCCCCGAACATCCATCTGGAAGCCAGGCGATCTCCCGTTCGACATGGCACCAGCACCAGTATGAACTGGCGCATAGGGCTGCATCTGCGTGCCCAAGTGCTGTTGGATCGACGGAGTCTCCGCAGGAGTTGGAATATTAGGAATAGCTGCGAACTGCTCCTGCAACACCTCGTTGGCCAACGACCTGGTGGCATCTGATGCTGATGGGCCATGAGAAGGTGTGGGGGCAGTGGCGCTGCGCGGCTGGCGGGCAAAGTCTTCGTAGATGGCCATCTGCTCAGGGTTCAAACCATTGACATTCGGCGACAGTTTATAAGGGTTGGGAATAGCCATCGCCCATCGGCTGAGACCCGAGTCGAAATATGGATCGTTGGGCCGTTGAATGCGGTGTCGTCGACGGGCCTCAAGATCAGCTTCGATCATCTCTTCAATCTCAGGCACAGCCCTCTCTTCAGCCTGCTTCTCGATAATATTACAAGCCAGATCCAGATTAGAATTGACACACATAATAATTGTGCCTTCGGGGAGACCCTGAGGAAGATCGTTCGAAAGATTTCGCATGTAGTTAGTGAAATTGGCACGAAGAGGCTCCTTGGACGTAACCAGTGCGAGGCTACCGGCTGTGGCTTTCACCATACTGACAGCAGAGGTTCGTACGCGGTTCTCATCGGGCTCGATGGCGAAGTCTTTGTGAATCATTTGCTGGGTGGAAATAGCGGCAATCGTAACAGATCGGTCCACGACAGGCTGAATAATGTCTTGCAGAGCACGACTAAGTGCCGTGCGCACTATCTCATGGAGTCGAGTGGCGCTAACAACCATCTCATTAGTAGGAGGGATATTAATCAAGGGGCCGAGATCGGGAATAGTTGGCGCGATAGCCTGAGGCGACAGCCCAGCACCAACGGCAGACCCCATGCCGTTGAGAGATAAGTTCTCAAAAGCATCAAGTTGATCTGGAGGTAGCACATCCGCAGGTTCCTCAATGACAGGCCGGTTCAAAATTTCCCCTGAGGGTTCAATGCTCTTGTGATCTAGATTTAAACCTTTGCACAAAACCTCGATCTCGAACTTGAGGTTGAGTTTCAGTTCAGCATGATGGTAAAGCTCGATCAGCAAATGGATGATATCCATGAGCCAAGGATTCGGGGGCCTGAACACTGCTGACGTAGCACCTTGAGTAAGAACTTTACAGACGAAAGGTATAACAACAATTAGCCTTTTCGTGTCATGTGCCTCAATCAAAAGCTGCTTGAAAGCGATGTTCTTATGCTTAATGGGGCGGTCCCGTGCTAGTGTCAAGAGACCAAGCCATCCACCAAGATTTTTGAGATGAGTCCTTTCGGTCGAGTTCTGCATTGTTGCCTCAGAGTTTAGCATTCGGCACACGCTGATGTAGGTCTCACGCAGGACTTCACTCCAAAGAAACTTGTCCTCGAAGAGCTTGACCAGTTCGAGATACACGTGATGATAGTTCGGCTGCATTTTGGCGCGCTCCTCGACCAGATGGCTAGCGAACCATTGCTGGTGCCGGCGCTCCATAGTCTCTCGAAGTTCTTGACACATCGATTGGAGCGTACCCTCGGTAATGTTGTTCAGGACAAACTGGACCTTGTCCTGGGCACCCTCGTCGGGATCTTCGAAGTCCACATCTGGAGGTGGTGGGTCGACGTTGAGGGAAGCAAATGCAGGCGCTTGACGATCAGGGTTGGCCAGTTCCTCAGCATTTCCGTTTGGGAACCCGTCGCTCTGGAATCCGAGTCCGTGAGGCGTTCCCGCTCCGTTACGGGCACGTGCAAGTTCTTCATCATGCTCGCGTACAACCTCTTCTGCCTTCTTGAACGCGTCCGTACCTTGAAGTCCTGGGATCTGGGATAGTTGTCTGCAAAATGTAGGCCACTCTCTGAACCGGACTAACAGTTGCATCAGTGCTTGAAGACCAAATTTGTACATGGGATCTTCGGGAGCATGGTCTCTAACAGCTTCCAGAATCATGCCAAGTCCAATCTGAAGGGGTAAATCCGAGATGAGTTTGTGTGAGATGATGCCGCCAAACAAAACCGCGGTAGTAGCAAGGGCTTCCAAAGGATAGTCCACATAGTGACTATACTCGTCGAAAAGCCCATGGATCATGCAAGCGAAGACATCTTGATCCAGAGGATCTCTGGAGTGCTTGTACCGATCCAGAACCTCAACAATATTCCTAACCTGCATTTCATCGCTGTACATCTTCTTGTAGTGCTCCTCCATCTTACTATTAGCGGTTGGTGACAGAGCATTTCCGTCCCTGCCATTGGCGTCGATGACGTCGTCGTAACCTTCACCATAGTTGATTAATCGAGGGTATGCGATAATACAGTGACGCTGAACTAGGATGAGGTCGTGGATCGGAGGCTTTGGCAAAAAGTCTTCAAGAATCCGTAATAATGCTGACACAGTACGAACTTGAAGTGTCGTAGAGTTCTTGATGGCCGGTTGACCATCGGAGCTTCCTCGCTGATACTGGTTCTCCAAGTTGGCTTTGATCATTAGGAATTGCAAAAGAGTACGGGAGATTTCGTTGCTCCGCTCAGCATTGAATCGTGCCCACTTAGACAGGTCAAGATATCCCTCGGCATGCGCCAGGGCGGCCAGATCGATACCAAATCCATTGGATAAATATACAAGCGAGTCAAGCCAGTTGTGTTTCACAGCATGTTCGAAAACAAGGGGAAGATCCACTGGCTTAACGGCGTGGGCATCGATGAGGCGTTGAATCACCCAGTCCTTGTCTTTCTTCCAGAGACTATCGAGAACAAAGTCGTACTCAGGCGAACGCTTGTAGAGGAAATTCTCGAATAGAGAGTTGAGTGTGTCGATGGCCATTGTGGCCCAATGTTGTCGAGGAACCTCAAAGGCAGAAACCAAAAAGATGTCCAGATTAGGGACCACCACTTCCTGGAACAGCCTTTTTGCTTCAATGCTCGTGGATGCAATGACGGAACTGAGCGCAACGTTGAAGATCGAAGAGAGGGCAGCAACAGAGACGAGTGGGTGTTTCACAGCGACGGCCGCTCGCTCTTGTACATTGGCAGGAGAGTTCGCATAATCGTCTGGAGTGATACTCCGCTGAAGCCCGGGAATTGTTGTTGCATCTAGCTCGTCGGGAGTTAAGGAGGCGTAGGCACTGACAAAAGAGAGCTGAGCTTCTGGATTCCTCCATACGCCGCCCCAGAGCCTCTGGATATCCAGATCAGACTTAGAGTCTTGTGCTATAGGTAAGAAAGCCGTGTAGAGACGCAGGAACTGCTGGGAAGAGACACGAGCTGAAGGCTGATCAAAGAGAACAATTACTTCCATCCAATCGAAGGTCTTTGGCAGCACTCTCCTGAGGGCAGCAACCAAGACACTGGGGTCTTGCTGCGGAGTTTGACTAATGGTGGTAAAGGTCATTGCGGCCGAGACCTGCTCAGTACCCAGCTGTAGGCTGCTGGGACGGTTCTGTAAATATGAGACGCATGTTTCCTCATCCCTGGTAAACTCGGCACCCGTCTTTTGGATGTAGCGGACCAAGCTGTTGGTAGGCCGATCAGCTAGCACTCTACCTAGATCGAGGGCGGCAAGGATCTCGGAAGGCGGTGTATGCTCAGGAGTCTGGCCGAGCCATCGCTTCGTAACAGAGGTCTCGAGGTCTCGTTTAGATGAAGCATTGAAGCTGGGTGGGTGATACTGAAGGTATCGGTCGACGATCAAAGCTATGAAAGAAGGGGTGAGGTCGGTGTGGGCATCGAGATCAGGGCGAGAAACGATGTCGAGAAAAGAAGGAAAGTTAGTAGATAATATAGCATCGGCTGTAATAAACTATAAGCTGGGGCAACAAAGTAGTCTCCAAGGCGCAGCGGATCATTACCTTTAGTTTTTAAATCTGCCCGAGAACCAAGCTTGAAGGCTAGAGCTAACAACGTCTTCTCCAGCGCGTCCAGCTTGAAATGCTCCATAAAGGTCGAGAGATCGAAATCGCGAAAAATATCTTCAGTGCCGCTCTCTACCGACTCGGCGATTTTGCTTGCTTGCTCGACATCATGCGAGATCTTTCGCATTTCACCCACGAGGATGTGATAGTTGCCTGGGTTGGCAACAGGCCGGTTAAGACCAGGGAATATCTGCGGCGCATTGCCGGCAACGAGCCGGGTGAAATACTTGGAAAAGACTTCCATTCCGTGTTCATCGATGAGCTATGCAGGATGTAACGTCAGCAACTTGGGACCCCGAAGCAACAAAGCTAGCCAAACCTTCTTCAATTGGTCAACCTGCAGTTCCCACTTGGCACGGTCCTTATCCTCCTTAATAGTACTGAGCAGAAGATAGACCTGGGCCACGACAATCTTGGTCAGGGAGTTGGTGCCCGTCGGACTGCTGGCGCTTGGGCTTGCGCCAGCACTGAGAATAGCAGCCTGCGATGGGTGGGGAGAATGGCTCGACCCCGTCTGTAGTGTCTGCGCAGGATTGGGCGAAAATGATCCCGCTCGAGGTGGTGGGACCATGGAGGTATATTCGCGGCGTAGGGGGATGAGATGATAGAGCGCCTGCTCTCGGTGTGGTGGCAGGCCGGGAGGCTCACAGGGCGAGCGAGCGGGGAAGTACGTAGGAGGATTCTTCGGTATATAGGGTGCCTACATGGGGGAGCAGCTAGACGAAACAGCGACCGAAGGCCGAGAAGGCAGTGCCAGAGATTGTGCGATCGTGCAATTAAGGTGGTTGACAGGAGGGACTCGTGAACCTGACTCGACTTGAACTTGGAGAGCGAAGTACGTGTCTTGCTCAGTTGCTATCGGTAGAAGGGCGCCGAAAACGCAGCGCACTAAATAGCTCGGAGGGAAGCTTGCAGCTATTCGGCGTCGGTTGACCAACAAGAGCTTGGATATGTATGGCGCGTGGTGATGTAAGTATCGATATCGTCAAGGCTCGTACTCAAGGTTGGTGGTGGAAGTTGGGTTGGAGGACAAGGTACTGAAAACGACAAGCCTAGGCACCGGAGAACGGCAAATCCCGACCCGTCAGTCAAGAGCTGCAAGTCGCTGGCATTGCCCGCATCACGTGCTGTATAGAGCCTTAGTCATCAAAGGGATCCACTCTAAACTTCCAGGGATTGAGATGGTCAATGCTTTCGTCGTTGTTGTGCCAACGGTTGAGCCATCCAAAACAATAGGTGTTGAAGCTGACCTTGGACAGCATCACTCTCTTTATCACCATTAAAGTGAACCACATATTTCGTGTTCCGCTTCTTCTATCTTTAGCGGAGATTGAAGTGTGAATAAGGCTGGCTCCTTGAATTCTTGATCTTTGTTAGTACAACAGATACACAGACTATCAATCAAGCTTGCTCTTTGTTCGACTTATACCAGGGCATCATGCCTGCTTCAACGATAGATACACCAGCCGTTGCGCTGTCTTGTAAGGAACCTTCCGACATCACTTGCCACTGCTTTGACTGATTCTGTGGTGCTATAGTCGCAAACAACTTCTGGGGTAAAGATGATGCTGGAGTTGGGCCACTCTTGAGCCGTATGGCGGCAGCCAAGACAACATGCGATGAATTGAGATCATTCTATGGCGGTATGTGCAGGCTTAATCACCCCATTGGAGCTCGACTAACCTATTTTTTTTTTCGCAGCCCGAGCGTCGATTGAAGAAGAATATTCCCGGAAACTGTTAAACTTGAGCCGCAAGGCCCTAGGATCTCAGGAGTCTGGTACACTGAAAACGTCGCTGGATACTGTCCGAGGCGAAGTTGAGCAGATGGCCAAGCAACATCAGAGCATTGGTGCAGAGATGAAGTCAGAACTCGAGGAACCACTGGCGGCATTTGCTGGTGGAATGAAAGAAAGACGAAAGATCATACAAAACACAGTCGAGAAGCTACTCAAAACGAAAATGCAGCAAACGCAAACAGTTAACAAGGTTAGCTCTCTAAGCTCTTGGCAGTATCAGATTGCAAGTATTGACCTTAGGTACAGACACGCGACAAGTACGAGCAAGAGTGCTTGAAGATCAAGGGTTACTTAGCTCAGGGCCACATGGTCATGGGCCAAGAAGAGCGCCGCAACAAGGCCAAACTGGAGAAGACACAAATTAGTCTCGCAGCCTCCAACACCGAATATGAAAACGCCGTCAAAGCCCTGGAAGACACAACTGTAAGGTGGAACAGAGAGTGGAAGTCGGCTGCCGACAAGTTCCAGGATTTGGAAGAAGAGCGCTTGGATTTCACTAAGAGCAGCTTGTGGACATTTGCCAACATTGCATCCACGGTCTGCGTTAGTGACGACTCGTCGTGCGAAAAGATACGACTCTCTTTGGAAGTGATGGACGTGGAGAAGGATATCATCACTTTCATCAACGAGAAGGGAACTGGACAGGAGATCCCCGACGCACCTAAATACATCAACTTTTGCCGTGGGGATATAACTGATAACCAATCCGAAGCATCTGAAGATGACAACTACTCGGTAGCCCAGTTTCCGCGCAACATTAACCCTGCGTTCCGATCTTCGTCACCTCAGCCATCAACATTTGAGTCTCATCATGACCCAAATTCTGCTTTGGCTAAGGATCTGGCGCACAGAGACCCTGCTTCAATCAGCAGACGCGAAGCAAAAGCCCCAGCTCATAAGCCAGCTACACTACCTCCCGACGAGATACTTCAAATTGGCCCTCTGCAGTCTCAGCCTCACCCCCCCGCTCCTGCTGCTGCTGCTCCGGTTCCGGTTCCCGCTCTGGCCTCAGCTCAGCCCCAACAGATCCAAGCTCGTCCTCAGCAACGCCGCCAAGACTCATCTCAGCAGGTCTCCCAGCAAGTTTCTCACCACATGGGACATCCCATGCACCAGCAGATGAGGCCTCTTGAGATGAGGCCCGCCGATGCTAGGCCTACCGACATGAAGCCTCACCCGAATATGAGATACCAAGACATGCGGCAGCATGAACCTAGGCGCTCTCTGGAGATGAGGCACCCAGATATGCGACAGCATGAACCCAGACCTTCTCTAGAAATGAGACGCCCCGATATGCGACAACACGAGCCCAGGCCTTCTCTGGAGATGAGACACCCGGATATGCGACAGCATGAGCCTAGGCCTTCCTTGGAGATGCGCCACTCTGGAGAAGTGCGACCTCCGATGGAGGCTCGACCTAGCGCTGAAATAAGGCAAGCCGTGGATAGCAGAACGTCACTGGAGTTAAGACGACCCTTGAATGACCCATACCGACGTCAGCAACCTGGAGGCCACACGGCATACGATGCCCATCAACACGGCCCGGTTGCTGCAGTTCCCCATGATCCTTATCCTCAGGATGGCATGACGATGCTCTGTCGAACAGGTCCAAGTCCGATCTCAGACCGCAGTTCGCAGGTAACTTCCGCTCGACCTTCAAGCCGGGATTCGCATAGCGATTATTCGAACCCCAACTCGTTCTCTAGTATAGAACCACCGAGCGGCAAGACTTCGCCCGTCAAGCAGGAACCAATTATGCCGGAACCCATCAAGCCAGAGCCCCCTAAACAGGAACCTGTCATACCGGAACCTGTCAAGCAGGAACCGGTCAAACAGGAACCGGTCAAACAGGAACTCGTCAAGCCAGAACCTGTCAGGCAAGATCTCACACCTGCCCCCAGCCCGGTCAAACTAGTTGCTAAGAAGAAGAGCGGTGGCTTCTTAAAGAACCACAGCCCTTTCAGGCGCAAGAGCAACAAGGAGCTTCAGCAGTCAAACAGAAACACATGGCGTGCGTCAAACGCACAGAACTCAGCCAGTCCCACTCGTAGACCACAGTTGCAAACCCAAGAACCAGCAAGCGTGGTTACCAAAGAACGTACCCAGAGCCCTGAACCCATCGATGCCAATGCCAGTTTGGCTCTTGGCGTAGGGCAGAATGTCTTCCCCGTGTCTAACCCTGATGCAAAGAAGCAGCCTGGGGCTGTCGCGGCTGCCGAGAAATCAGGAGAGACAGATCCTATTGCGCTCGCGCTTGCAGAACTTAAGGGCGTCACTCTGGGTAAGAATTCCTCAGTTAGGCAGTCTGCTGATCACTACCACGGCATTAATACACCAGTGCCAGGCTCCGAAGCAGCTTCGCGACAGCCCTCTGGACAAGCCTCTGCCTCACCAACAGTGCCAACTCCTGGAAACCAGGATGCTGTGGCAGCCAAGAGAGGAACACCGCCGCCATCGTACCAAACCCCGGTTTCACGGCTAGGTGTCCCACCACCTGCCGTCACTTCCAGAGCGATGAAGGAGGCTACAAAGAAGGCTACCTCACAAACCCGCAACATGTTCGAAAACGGACGTAGTGGACCTGGAGGTTATAATGCTTCAGCCTCTAGGTCTAACACTCGAGCTACCGAAACGAAGCGAGCTGAGCCAGCTCTGAGCCAAAGCGTGCCACCGACAGCTTCACGTCCCGGAACCCGAACTCCTAACCACGGCAGGGGCGAATCTGTTGGCTACGGTGCTTCGCCCACGGCTCGGCCGTCGACCAGGGCTACGGACCACGGACGTGGCGAGGCTGGAAGCTATAGCTCAGCGTCCATGTCTCGATCGGGCACCCGAGCTACGGAGATGGGACGGACAGAGAATGGCGGATATAGCACAGCATCCATGCCTCGACCAGGCACCCGAGGCACAGAGACTGGCCGGGCAGAGAGTGGCGGCTTTGGCACACCGCCTGTGGCACGAACAGGAACCAGAGCAACTGACATGTCCCGTGCGGACACCCGTGGCTTCAACGCTACCCCTCTCTCACGACCTGGCACAAGGGGAAGCGATATGTCGCGCGGAGGATCTGGGATTTACGGCTCATCGCCAGGTTCACGACCTGGTACCAGAGGCACCGATATGCCCAGGGCAGCCTCGCCAGCACCCACGCGAAGAAGTATTTCGCCTCAGCCACCTGTGAACGACAACATGAGCTACAGATCGGTGTCACCAAACCCCTATGCTGCTAGCCAACGCTCCCCATCTGTTATGAGCTCGCCACAGAAGCATGGCTCGGCTCAAGGTTATTATCCCAAGTCACCCCAACAGACTGCTAGCCGGGGGCCCTCTCCTTCGCCTTACAGCCAGTATAATCGACCTGGAAGCAGCTATGCAGGTAGTGACATGGCAGTTCAGCTGGCACCAAGTGATGATCCATATGGCTCTCAAAGAAGCCGAGGCAGCCGCCCTGCTTCTAGGGCCATGAGTTACTATGACGATGGTAGTACCCGTCAACGTAGCCAGAGTGTGGCTGACCCGTCACGGCTCTATACTGGAGACGGCAGACCTATTCTGCATTATGGTGAGTTTTTCTAGCTACCTATGTGATACTGAACATGAAGATGACTAACATTATTCTCCGCAGCACGCGCATTGTACATGTATCAAGCCGCCATTCCTGAGGAGCTGAGCTTTGCCAAGGGTGATTATCTAGCCGTTCTCCGTCACCAGGATGATGGATGGTGGGAGGCTGAAGTTCACGGCGGCGATGGGCGTATCGGGCTGGTCCCAAGTAACTACCTCGCACCATGCTAATTTTTCCACAATATGAGCGACTTGGCGGATCATTTACTCGACTTTGATGGTTGATTGTTTGGATAACATGAGGGATTGAGCATTGATGAATTCTCATTGGTTGACGAAGACTTGACTTATACCCTTCGTTTTGCTGTCTTTTGATGGTAGTCTTTTTATTTTGGCGTGGAGCCTGGCCTTGGTTGTCGTTGTAGTGTTGTATTATGTGATATCATGATGGATGTTTGTTGGGCAAGATTGTAATGATTACTCTTATTTAGCAGTGCGAACATGAATTTCCTTTTTGTAGATGCCGAGTATTAATTAGAAATCGATTATCTTCTAAATGTGACGATATAACTGTTATCATACTTAATTTCGTTTAAAAGAACTCTTTTTCAATGGAGTGTCTGTGATTCCATCATGTCTTCATGAAATTTCAAGTACGTACCGAATTATGACGTTGGGGGGAGCTATTGCGTTCACATGCATTTGTACTTTAGTACTGTAGTACCACCGCTCCCTTCAACTTCTCCCTTCCATATATTGCACCTCCCTTCTTCCTCTCTATCAACGTTTATGCCGTCCACGTTGATGGGCAAATTGTGTCCAGCATGGCAAGTCTCAGTCGCAGTATTTATTCAACTTGTGTGCCTGGCTAACTTTTCTTGTCCAGGAAACTCTACAAGAGACTGCCCGTGTCGTCACATCTAAGCCCGTCCAGCGAGCCGTCGTTAATACCGTGCTCCTCATCTCGGGCGCCGTGACGCTCCTTTGCACGGCAGCCATTGCCTCGACACTCTTTTTTCGGAACTTTCTTCCTTATGAGGTTGTAATCTTGCCATTGCATCTTCAATATGGGTACGTAGTCTCGTGTTGTGTATCCAAGCTCTGACTGAACATTGTTGGATGGATATATAGCTCTGGGATCAACCCGTACGGAATTGCATCGCTTCAGACGCCACCATTGAAGACGCAGCAAGAGTATGATGTGTCGCTGACATTATCCATGCCTCGCTCGAACCCTAACTTGGAACGCGGCAACTTCATGATTAGCCTGCACATGCTCGATTCTAAAGACGACCTTGGACTTCGCGTTGAGGCGGAGCGGCATGCTTCGTTGCACAACGGCTTTGAAACAGCCAATGTCCTGTTCAGCTCCCGCAGGCCTGCCCTGTTCCCTTACGTGGATCCACTCATATCTCTTGCTTCCCGTGTCCTCTTTCTGTTCTATCATATGTTTGCGCCGGGCTCAAGCACAAAAACGATGATAATCCCATTGGCCGAGCGTGTCCTGTTCTCTAAGGACTTGGGGGTTCCAAAATCGGCATACGTAGAGGTGGAGGCGGGCCAGACAATTCAGGTGTACAATGCCCATTTACAGCTGACAGCTCAGCTTCGCGGACTTCGTTGGTTGATGGTGCACTATCGCATCTCGACGTTTCTCGCCTTTACTCTTCTCTTCTGGGCATTTGAGGTCATATTTATGGGTGTTGCTTGGGGAATCTGGAGTAGTGCTATTGGATTACCACCTGGAAGTGTTAGCACCAAAGCGCAGCGACTCGAAGGAGCAACGTACGATCAGGAAGATGAGGAAACGGACCACGCAGAGACGTTCCCTACCTATGGAAGGCAACAGCCTCTAAAATACGAGCCGGATGTCAAGGAGGAGCTGGATCCCGAGCAGCCTTTATCGGAGATCCCTAGAGCGGGAGCAGATGCGGATGACGAGGATGAGGGAAGCTTTGACGAAGACAAGGATGATGAAGATGTTCAGCACAGGGACTCGGGCATTGGCACGAGCTACAGCGAGGAGGGTAGCTCGAGCATTCGAAGACGAGCGTCACATAACAGGATGTGAGAAGTAGGCGAGGGTGCTGAAGAGCATTGGCCTAGAGAAGGGATGCATGAGCGAGTAAAAGCAGATACCCATGGGCTTATGGTATGCAAGGTAGATCAGGAAGGTAATACCAGCGAATAGAATTTAACAATGTAGGCGAATATGTCCGTGTAAGTTTGCGTCGGGCCAATGTGTATGCCAAGTTATGTTATTGAAGAGGTGGTTCTATGACGAGCTCTGATAGGTAGAGTTTTGCCATGTTGTATGGAAACAACTCGGCTCCTTGCTTAGGATAGATAAGGTAGACAGCGAACTTTGTGTTGAGCACGCCTCATCTCTAGTATGTGTATTAGCTTATCCAAGACATACCAACTTCTCATCGGTACGTTCATATGAGCAGGTGACTACGTAGATAGATGTTTATCTCGCCGACCACGATTTTAGTTTGCACTGAACTGAAATTGAGCTATCCATTCGACATGTAGGCAGGCACCTAACACCATCTCTCTCCTCACAATCAAATCGTCATAAAAGATGCTGACAACGCTTGGTCTAGGTTAGGTAGGTTATCTTTGTACCTATCTTGGTAGGCTCGGCGTTTCATGGTTGAGGTTGATCCCTACCGTCGCCTCCCGTCACTACTGTAATTTTATAGCGGGCATCCACATGCTCTAACCCCTCTAAAGGCGGTCGTGACCCCCCATCGTAAGGAACACCCATGCTGGGCTGGGCTCGCTCATCTATTTCCCGTCATTGATGAACCATGAGCCCCTCCACTTTGTACCACGAACAAACATCAACTCCGCTCTCAGCCTGTCAACGTCGCTAGTTCAATAACCTCCTGCTGTCACAGTTTCTTTGTCTCCTCGTCTATATCAACCCCTTCTTTACATACTGTACTGTATGTACCTACCTTAGCCTTTGTGATCAGACTCTTTCACCACAGAGGCATGCCTCTCGACCATTGAATTGTCATTCGTCTCCACCGCAGCCCACCTCACCATACCCGACAACCCTACTACCGTGCCGCTACCGCGACGTACCGACCGCTATTTGGAGTCCAATTCACATCTATTGCGGGCCAACTGCTAGGTAGATTAGGTACTATACCTACTACGATTACCGTCCCTCCACCGCCCGCCCGCTTGTTCCTTTCGACGTCTTCCGAGTCACCTCTTAGCATTCACGACAAAAACCTGAGCTGAGCACACCGACTTGACCACATGTGTTGAATCCAGTGAGCGACTGCACAACTGCTTTTGCTGCTCGCGCCTGCTTAGCCTTGTCCAGCCTTAGACAAGACGATACGTGACGTCCAAGTCTTACAACTCCGTCGCCGCTATCCTACCAACCTCTCTCTGTCTCGTCTCCCCTCACCTCGATCGTAAATCTATATCGACACTCAGCTCTCCCGCCACGATGCCCTGCTTTAAGGGCATTGCGGTCAGCATCCATGCAAACTCTGCCCCGCTGCCAGAATATGGCATGCAGAAGCAGTCTCGTCTTTCACGGATCAGCACCTACATTCCTGTACCCCAGCCTCAGCTGGCCGAGTCAAACAAGCCTGAGCCTGCCAAATTCGCAATCTCTATCACACTCCTCACTCCCGGTCTACCTATCCCATACTCAGTCCCGAAAGCCAGTGATGATAATCCTTACCCAAAGCCTCAGTTTGTTGGCGGCCTCAACACTGGCTCTGGCGACCGACCCAAGTCCTCGGGCGTCGTGAACCCTTACATTCCCATGACCAACTCCGAAAACGAGACTATCGCTGCCTACATCTACTTTGACGGCCGAGCCAAGGAAGAAGTTGCTACGCTACTGCGCCCAGGTGAGGAAACATGGGTCAACAGTCGTTGGGTTCAAGTTCCAGACTCTGAAGGTGGCGGTCTCGCCGAGCGCGAGTTCTTGTTCCGCGAGGTTGGCTTGGAGCGCTGGCTGAATGGTCTGGATCTGCAAGGACACGATGCTGCTGAGAAGCTAGAGAAGCGTCGTCAGAAGTTCGAGAAGCGCCGACGACGACAACGAGCCCTCGAAGGAAATACTAGCGCCGACGTGGACGAAGGCTCAACAAACCGGAGAGACACACTGCGCTATGGTGCTGACGACAGGTCACCTATCGAGGCCGTCATGGACGACTCTGACTCTTGGTCCGATGACGACGACGAACCGCCTGAGGCGACGGGGCAGATCAAGGTCGCTATGTTCCGCGTACTTGCTTCTGGTGAAATTAAGAAAGGCGAATACTCTCCCCAATTTGACGCTCACGACGGTGACGAAGACGACATGGGTTCTAAGGAAGGAAATGGCATCGACGCTGACGTTGAACATACGACGAGTTTTGCTAAGCCCAAGACCCTCGATCCCAAGACTATTAGCACACAAACGGTGACGGGCATCGACGGGCCAGACAAGCCCTATGCAACCTTCACCTTCTTCTACCGAGGAGAACGTAAGTACTGCAGAATCCAGTGACACTCCACATGCTTACATATATCACAGGGCAATTGCAAAAGATCGGCGTGCTGCAGTCATCAAAGAACCCCCAGACAACACCAGGCTCTGCCAAGCGGAGGTCGGGTCAACTTGACTTTTCCAACCTAGGGCCTCTCAAGGCTGGCGGCACCGTTGGGTTTTCCGCTTTCCGTGACCAGGCCACAGAGGCCTCGAGACGGCGCAAGGCTAGAAAGAAGAGCAACGGCAACATCGCTGATGACAGCGACGACGACGACGATGACGATGACGACGAAGTTTTGGGCAAGATGGAGGAAGTAGATGATAAGGATGTCCACGCCAAACTTGCACCAGAAGACGTCAAGTTTCAAGGCGAGCTCGCCGAAGGCGTGGATCGCATTCACGTAAGTTCTCTTCTGATGTTCGTATGAAGTCCTTGAGCTGACAGTATGGTTATAGCTCAAGAGAGCGCACTCTGCAGACCCTGATAGCAAGATCACGCCAGAAACGTCACAAACCCCCAACGCAGCTGGTGCATCTACGTCGCAAACAGGTGCCTCAGGGGCGTCTCCTATCAACAACAATCTTTCGAACACTGCTGGCCTTGATACATTAAGTAACTCAACATTCCAGAGCCCGCTCAAGAAGTATCGACCTAGTGTGGATTACTCGGTGGAAGGTAACAACCTAGCTTCAACCTTGAAGGCAGAATTGAATGCAGCTGTCTCTGGTGGATCCGGATCTGGAACACCATCCAACGCAGGCACGCCAAAATTCAAAGTCGAAGACCATGAGGAAGAGCTCTGATCGGTATTCAATTGATCGATCGATTTAGCTCGATGCCACGAACTTCTCAGAAGTGTTCTAACCATTAAACGACATCAGAAAAGCCGCCAAAAAAGAAGAAAAAGAAAGAAAAAGAAAAAAAGCACCGCTTTACTAAAAAATAAAGAAAGGCTACCGTTGAGTGTCAATGTGGACGCTGCGAGCAGATTCGAGATAGACTAGCGGCTTATCATGTCAGATTCCTGCAACCTGGCCGAGATAAATATCTGCAGCACATCATTTAAGGATTCATCACAAAGCTCATGGCGGGTGGATGGATGAGGGCGAAGAAAGATTGGATGCTTTCCGTTTTTCAGGAAGCACGTGGTTCATGTCAAATTGAGAGGGTTCGATTATTCCCCATTGCTGGAGGGAGATAGGGGCTCTGTATCTTGAGACATGGAAGTTACTAGAGGTTAAAAGGTCGAACAAGCGAGCACTTTGAGCCTACCCAAGGAACAAGGGTGTTTCGTGAATCGAAACAATGTATATATGATATGCTGCTTGTCGAAAGAAAATAGGATATGTTTACGTATTCGACTGACAATGCAACGCGTGCCTAGGGCAAAAGGCATCATGAATTCTCTATACCGATTCAGCTGGACTTCTCAAGATCGATACTGTAGTGAGATAATGTGGGTAGACAGAGAATCTAGTTTCCTAATCTGATCTATTATTAATTCTATAAAGGCCTCCGGTAAAGTCACTGTAGAGATAACACAATTACTGTAGCATCCGCACTCGGGGGATGTATGTAAATAACAGATGAGATGACCTGTGATATGCTCGACAGAATAACGATATTCTCCTTAAACATCAAGTCCTTTCTAACATAAAGTACCCCATACTTGAGATCATAGTGCTATCAAAGTCAAGTCGTGATTACATCGATATGTGCCACATCCTGAAAGTGCCAATGAGAGGAAAGAAAGCTGAGACACAAGGATTTTTATCGTTGCCCCTAAATATAGAATTGGTTCGAGTCACTGAAAGATTCTATTATTGTCAACAAGTAACGCATTAGTGTCGGCGACAAGTTTACTGTCTTAATTCATTCGATAGATGGGAAGCCGGGGCTTGAGCATGATGGAACGAAAGGCCTGCAGGGAACGAATGTATCCACTCCAAGCTTCCACCAGGACCCTCGCATGAAACTACATATAGGTACGCATCACATGATTGTTAAAATTGAGAGGATGTGTCATACAAAAAGCAAGGCTTGTATTAAAGTAGGCATTCTACAAGGGCTATTCTGCCACTCTATGGCATATGGACAAGACGTAATAGGTCATTCAAGCTCAAAGGCATTGACCTGGTACAAACAAGCCTCCAAGAACATCTATAAAAAACCAACAAAGAGTAAACGAATATGTGTACCTATACTAATTGCCAAGTTAGCGATATGCGTTGGCAAGAGTTGGTTTGGGTGATAAGCAGTGAGTGAGAGGGAGATGTGTCAGACTGTTGAGCTTGATAATTTTGAAATCAACATGGTGATTCAGTTGGCCGTTCTTAATGGAAGAGTTTGTCATCATGCAATAGGGGAAGGGTGCACGCGTCCGCCGTGTGTTGGACGAGACACCAAGTCGTGTCATGTTGCGTAACGTACCTTACTGTTATTGGGCGGGATGCAATTCAGCCCGTGGGAATGCTGCGATGATTATGTAGAGGATATCTTGCAGCTCCTGATGC
Source organism: Fusarium abutilonis (assembly GCA_021655885.1). NCBI lineage: Eukaryota > Fungi > Ascomycota > Sordariomycetes > Hypocreales > Nectriaceae > Fusarium > Fusarium abutilonis. The sequence continues at coordinate 38,666 of JAJJWN010000056.1, forward strand.
TATCCTCACTTGAGAATTATCCTGTAAAGGCAACGAACTATCCTCGTTGTTGTCATTGTTGCAATTGTTGCAGACCGTTGTTGAAGTCAATGTCAAAGTTAAAGAATGAAATTTTCAGATGCGGCTCCAGCGCAATTTTATTTCCCAGCCGAACCGGGGTGTGGTGTCGGCCAATATCGCCCTATCCAAGCTCCATCCCGCCATTTATGCCTATAGCGAAGCCGCACTGTACCAACCCCCCAAGCTGCCAATCCACAAGGTGATTTCTGCCTGGAATGGTTGACGTGTGTGCCCAATCTGCACTGTGCCCCTCAACCCCACCATCGATCTCATCTCTCTCTCCTTGCTTCTATGTAATCCCCCCCTCGGGCAGACTTTGCGACAACCCAACGACTCTCTTGTTCAACCTCTCTCATTCCCTTTCTATAGACGCATTAGCGACTTATACGACCAGAATAGGTCCCCAGATTTCAAAATGGCTGGAAGTAAGTTTCATCTTGTCCGCAAATCGCCGTAAGAGACGAGAAACTAACCGCGCACACACTTCCAGACTTTGAGGATATCGCCAGTATGTTCTGAAGCCTTATTATGAGCAGACCGATAAGCTCGTCTGTTCACATTTGGCAAATGCTCTAACGCATACATCAACAGAGCAGTTCATCGAGTTCTACTACAACACTTTTGACACCGACCGCAAGGCTCTTGCTGCCCTCTACGTGAGTGGTCATCCACCGTCATGCGGTGGCCCGCAACATTAGCAGAACAACTAGCTAACTCTTGACGACAGCGCCCCAACTCCATGTTGACTTTCGAGTCTGCTTCCGTCCTCGGCGCTGACTCCATCATCGAGAAGCTTACGGTATACTTCTCTCTGGTTGCGACCTAGAGTCAGTCTCGTTAACGATCTTTGCAATAGTCTCTCCCCTTCGAGAAGGTCAAGCATCAGGTATCCACCCTCGATGCCCAGCCTTCTAACGAGCAGGGCGGTATCATCATCCTCATCACCGGTGCTCTCCTTGTATGTTCCACACTATACCGCACAACTTTCCACATGCGCCTGCCCGACAACTAACAACACCTCTAGGTCGATGAGGAGCAGCGTCCCATGAACTTCAGCCAGTCCTTCCAGCTTGGCCGTGACCCCGCCTCGGGCCAATACTTTGTCTACAACGACATCTTCAAGCTGGTCTTTGGTTAAGCGTATTGTCAGGTTTACCCCAGCGCCTTTGTTGAGGGAGGAAAACGAGTCGATAAACACACCAAGTGGGGCTACAAGGAGGGGAAATTAAAGCAGCAATGGCAATGGGATAGCATTTTGACGATATGATGAATTAGAGCACAGAGTGAGGGGAACAGACACGTCTTTGGCTTGATTGTGATGATCCATCTAACTAGATAATTGTTCTCTGATGTCGGTCAAGTTAGACTGAGGCGCCAGTGGGAGCTCCATGCAAAACAGCAAACCCTACCTAGAGAGACGACGCAGAGTAGATAGGTGTGACGTAGACGGACGAACTGAATACCATAGTACGATATTCCCGACTGGGTTCAACGACAATCTTAACGAGTACAGGAGCTGGCTTGGGATTACGGACGAGCTGAAATTTCAAGACCACAGCGTGCGAATTGTCGTATATATAATGGCGATCAAGTCTTTTACTGCCAGCTGGATACAGAGTCAACCTAAGCACACTATGCATGGTATACAGCGCTGATCAATTTTTAATACATCACACTGGACTGGATGACCCAAGAGGTTTGCAGGGAGGAAAGTAATCACTTAGTTTAGCCAATATATACAGTTAGCAGTAAAATGCTGGAGAACCAGAACATAAGTGAGTTACCATATAACGGGGGAAAATTGGCAGACAAGGCACATATCACATCTACACTGAAGACTTGTCCAAGAAGCAAGCTCATCATCTATTTTAGGAGGGTCGGAGACCGGCCCCACAGGTCACTGCGAGTGGGATGGGACAAAAACGTAACCCGAGAAAAATCATTCATTTTCCATGCCCTGAACCGTGCAACACCGTTGATCCCATAATCGCAATGCATTGTGAGGGGTATTAAAGAAATAGCCTTAGATCTTGGTAGCAGCCTCAAGAGCCTTCTGCTTCTTGATGATCTTCATCTGAGCCTTGGGGCCCATGATACCACCACCCCATTGTCGGCGAGCCTGCTCGTGCTTCTCGAGGTAACCGTCCTTGACAGCAGAGACGAGCTTGGAAAGCTCGTTCTTGTCCTCGGAGCGGACCTCAGTGATGGCGAGGACAGCAGCGGTCTAATGCTCAATTAGAAACGGTCCAGTTCAGAGATTGCAGTTTCACATACCTTCTTGTGGACGACCGTGCCGAGACGGGCCTTGCCCTTGACAATGGCGTAAGGGATACCCATCTTCTTGCACAGAGAGGGAAGGAAGACGACGAGCTCAATGGGCTCGACATCGTTGGGGATGAGGACGAGGGAAGCCTTCTTGTTCTCAATCAGGCCAACGACGTGGTTGAGACCGTACTTGACGGTGTAGGGCTTCTTGGAGACGTCCTCCTTCTTCTTGCCCTCCTTGACGGCGGTAGCCTCCTGGAGGAGACGGTCCTTCTTCTCGGCCTTGGTCTCAGGTCGGTACTTGTTAAGGAGCTTGAAGGCCTGGGCAGCGGTGTTGCGGTCGAGGACGTGCTGGAACTGGGCGATAGCCGGGGGAACCTTCAGGCGGAGCTGAAGGATCTTCTTCTGTCGCTGGAGGCGGACATACTCGGGCCACTTGACCATGCGGGAGACATTTCGCTTAGGCTGGATGTCCTGGCCGATGCCGAAGTTGCGGGGTCGCTTCTCGAGAAGAGGGTTCTACTATTGTCAGCAGCCGTTTTACTGGCAACAAGGGAATTGACGATATTCTTACCTTGGGGGCCTTCTTGGAGCCAGCCTTACCCTGAGGGAAAGGGGCGGGAGCGACCTTCTTGCCGGACTTGGGAGGCTGTCATTGAGAAAAGAAGACATTAGCAAGGCATTCAAGCCAACAAAGGTCTTCTCTGAACTCTAACGAGAATAGGTCATGACATTTCTGCACATGCCGCATCTCCAGCCAAGTCTTCACCAGCTCGATACCTGTGAAGGTGATCGAGGCCGGCGGAATACCAACAGCATTGTTGCCGCAAAGGACGACGCTGTGGCTTCAATTACGCATAAAGCGCATTTGACTCACAAAACTGTGGCCATTAGAGTCGAGTTGGTTGTATCAATCACTCACCATCTTGAATCGTTGGGGTTAGTAGTTGCTCGTGGGTTGAAGAGCAAAAGTCCGGGACACGATGGTGGATGGGGGAACAAAAAGCAGGAAGAAAAAGGCAGGCACGAAGATTAGTTTTTTTTGGTGGCTTAGGGCTTCCTTCCTTCCGAAGATGCAGGACCCACAAGAGAAAAACGGCAAGAGGAGGGGAGGGGAGGGGCCCGATTCTCTTCCGGCCGCTAATACACGTGACTTTGGCTCTTACAGTGCGGCGCAAACTCATTGCTTGAGTCAATCATTCACTGGGAGGCAAGAATCTTTGGGAGGAAAAAGGAGGACTAGAAATAAAGTCTGAATAAATCTAAAAACTTCTCTTGCTTGGATCGCCCAGACAAAGTCAAGCAGACTCTCGAGAACCGAATTCACTTACTCCGATTTTCAGTCAACCTAGCCGCACATCTGGACGATTCAAACCATAAGAGCTTCAGTTAAATCAGCAAGATGGCGCCTACACCCTGCGTTCGATGCCAGGCCAACAGAGCTGTTGTAAAGCGACCAAAGAATCATCACAAGCTGTGTCGGGACTGTTTTATCAGAGTTTTTGAAGATGAAGTACACCACACAATCACATCCTCAGAGCTCTTCTTTCGAGGTGAAAGGGTTGCCATCGGTGCTTCAGGTGGCAAGGATTCGACTGTCTTGGCCTCCGTTATGAAAACCTTGAACGAAAGACACGACTATGGACTGGACCTCGTGTTGTTGAGTGTCGACGAAGGTATCAAGGGATACCGAGATGATTCACTGGAGACAGTGAAGCGAAACGCCGTGCAATACGACATGCCCCTGGAAATCGTTGGCTACGATGAACTTTACGGATGGACTATGGACCAAGTTGTTGAGACTATCGGAAAGAAAGGAAACTGCACGTACTGTGGCGTTTTCCGACGACAGGCTTTGGACCGAGGGGCGAAGAAACTGGCCATCAGACATGTCATAACTGGTCACAACGCCGACGACGTTGCTGAGACTGTTCTGATGAATCTTCTGAGAGGAGACATGCCACGATTGTCTCGAAGCACCAGTATCGTCACAGGCAACTCTAATAGCGAGGTCAAGAGGAGCAAGCCTCTCAAATACGCATACGAGAAAGAGATCGTGCTTTACGCACACCATAAGAAGTTGGATTACTTCAGCACAGAATGCATATACAGTCCAGAGGCCTTCCGAGGAACAGCGCGTGGACTTATCAAGAATTTGGAAAAGGTGCGGCCAAGCGCAATTCTAGACATTGTCAGAAGTGGGGAGGACATGGCTCGCCTTACGCCTGACAAGGGTCAAGGGGCGTGTGCTTGCGACGAGGGTGAAGGCATTGGAGGCTGCGGCTCAGCAAACGGACGAACGTCTGGCAATGAGATGGCGCAGGTTGAAGCTAGCCTGAAGAAGCAGAACAATTCTGCGGCTCTTGAAACCGAGATCACTGCAAATGGGACACCCAAGGACGATACAGTACCTCTACCAATAAGGACCAAGAAGCAGAAGGAGGCACCCACCGCGCCGAAGCAGACTCTGGGACAATGTATCAAGTGCGGATACATGTCAAGTCAGGGTATATGCCAGGCTTGCACATTGCTGGAGGGCCTGAATAAGAATAGAGCAGAGATATCGATATAATCAATATACCCCTGCTGTCAAGACAAACCTCACTGGTACTTAACATCACAACGTGATTTGGATAAAAGAACCATCTTGATAGTGTTTTGTTCTGTCTCTTAGCCACCGTCCATCCATTCTCTAGACCCAATGCCTCCAAGCTCACCCCGAGTTGTATATGTACAGTTGGAGATCCGGATTGTGGTGATTTGGTTGTTCCCCTAGGCCGCCGTATTGTTGTTTAGGTAAAACGCGTCTCCAACTATTATTTCAAATCAACGGTCTGCACCATCCAGCAAAGAATAGTAACACTCACCTTCCAGGGGTTGTTCAACTCGAACCCTAAGGGCGCCTCTGGTTTATCTGTTTGTCCTCGCAAAGTTCCTGTAAGTCGGCGGTCACGCTCCATCACTAAAATGATACGTTAGTATTTGCACCAAGCATTGAAGTTTTAGTCCGGTCGTCTCGTACTTTGCTGGAATCAGATTAGCAATTGAAGATAGTTATATCGGCGCAATGACTTACTCTGTCCCACTGATCCACGGAGTAACGGGGTCGCTTGCCCTCGTTCTGCATTTTCTTAATGACGGCGAGACCGGTACCAGAGATACCGAACATCTATCACTCAATGAGCTTCTATTTCCTAGGACTGCGAGATCGGATTGTGACATACGCCAATCATGATGGCATAGGGAAGAAGAGCCTCAAAAGGGACGGGCATGATGACGGCGGTGCTGCCTGAGCAGACTCTAAGGTGATCGCTGAGTCGTTCGTAGGATGGAGAATCGAATTGATCAGGTCTAACCTGTCTTGCGGGTTCGTCTCGGTGGTCGTGAGTCGTCCGAATGGCCAGGCCTTGACTTGAAGCTCACGTCGAGAGCCGAGCCATTGACGATTCAGCAATTGGTGATGAAGTTGCTGCCTGAGGCGTGAACCAGATAGCTCCGTGCTTTATCCCTGCATTGGAGCACAGTGCAGCCACACCGTGTGCTACCAAGCCGATAGTGCATATTTCTAGTGGAGGCGTCGCACGCACTGTGGCAACACGCTTCCGCGGCAGCTGTTCGATATCACCAAGCCGACGCGACTTGATTCAGCGGCTTTACTTGTCGCATCTTGGCGATACTTAGACGCACTACGAACGCGTGACTCGAATTGTACTGAATTGTTCAATACGCTTCTTTATTCACATTGGACTAAAGTTACCTCGCGCATCTCTTACTAGGGATCTATCGAACAAAGGCCGCGTCTTCAGCCTCAACTGCGATGAACCAGATGTGATCGAGCCGCGAAAATCCCTTCGCAGAATCCCGACGCCGATCGATATGCAAAATCTAGGCTCTCGTTTCAGGATATCTATTTCTGGGATGCGGGGGTAGCCATGACAAGCGCACAAGCAATGGAAGAGGAGCTCCAACAGAGCATCATGGTTTCCGAGGAGGATGCTGAGTATGAAACTGCAGGCGAAACGACAATAATTGCATCCGCATCGGACGGAGTCAAAGGAAAGGCTGGCGCCGCTCAAGCTCCTGGAGACAATGGTGATGACGAGCTGAGCGACCGCGATGCGTCAGGCGAGGAGCTTGATATGGATGCATCAGGCGAGGAGGATAACGACTACCTGTCACACCAGCAGATATCTGTTCACGAAACGCACGAAGCCACAGGAGCCGAAAACGACGAAGATGAGGATGAAGATGCGGAAGGGGAGGAGGAGGAAGAAGACATCGACGCAGAGGGGGAGGATGATATGGATGCCGAGGGTGAAGAGTACGAAGACGATGAGGGAGTAGGCGCGGTCAAATTTCAACCGGGAACAAGAAACGACGACGACGAAGACAGTGAAAGCGAAAAGTCTGAATCACCGAGTGCTAATGATGAAGAGTCGGATGAGGAAGTCCTATGGGAAGATGCTGCGGGGGCGGAAGAAGACCATGAGGATGAGGAGACAGCATCGTCAAATGACTGCATATTCTGCGGTCAAGGCGAGGATGATGATCCAAGCGAGGAGTTTGAGGCGTACTTGGCATGCGCTCGTTGTGGTGGTAATGGTAAGATCTTCTACCAGAATAATGTGGCTCAAAGCTCACAAGATGCAGCACACCAACAATGCGCACGCGATGCTGCAGCAATGAACACGGATAATAGTAAGTACTTGCAGATATCCAAGGATTGACCAATGCTAATAAATTCAGAGCCTGACATTTGGAAATGCCCCGAGTGCTTTAATAGGGAATCTGACGTTGAGGGTGAAGACGAGGAAATGAATGATCAAGATGTTGATCATGACAATGAACTCCCTTCCCAGCAGTCTGACATCCCAAAACCTTCAGGCGAACTTCAGTTTCAACCAGAAGAGGATAATGAAGATGCCTCTTCGCAGAACGAAGACGATGGCGACCCCGAGAAGCCAGTAGAGGAAACTCGCACGCTGAGAAAACGCAAGTCCTCTTCACTGGAGGATGATGGTAATGTAATTTCTTTGAGAAAACGACGACGGCATCAGTCAAACGACGCAACGTCTGAAAGCACAGCGCGGAATGGAAGCGCTGAACCAGGGCGACATCATGCTTCCAGGACTCTCCGCCTCAAGGTCACACGACCCACAGCTGTCTCGATAGAGAAGCGTACCCGTACATCACTTGTTGTCAAGGTTAAGGTTAAACCTGGCAACCTTAGGGAAATTCTATCCCGCAAGAAACGAGAAAGGAGACGACAACCTGGAAGCACAACTAAACCACCCCCTCAACGACAGGCCCAAACTCCCAGAGCCATGCCACCGCCTATATCCAGTATCCCGACCCCCTTTACAACAGATAATTATTCTCAGCCATTCTATTCATTCTTTGACAGGGAGACGGACGAGATGAAAGGAAAACCCTACGGTGGAATCCTAACCGAAGCAGAGGCCGACACGTCCAAGACCTTTCCAACAGAAGATGACCGGGCGAAATTCAAGGACGCCAATAAAAAGGCCGCCGATGAATGGAGGGCGCGCATTCTCGCTATGCATGAAGATACCCACATGCCTATTCGAAGAGCAAAGAAGACAAGCGAGAACGCTAGTCAGATCGAGTGCATCGAGTTTGGCGGATGGGAGATTGACACTTGGTATGCTGCGCCATACCCTGCTGAATATAGCAGGAACCGCGTGCTATACATTTGCGAGTTTTGCTTGAAATACATGAACTCGGATTATGTTGCTTGGAGACACAAGCTTAAATGTCCAGCCAAGCACCCACCCGGCGATGAAATCTATCGCCATGGGTCTGTATCAGTTTTTGAAGTTGATGGACGCAAGAACCCGGTCTACTGCCAAAATCTGTGTCTTCTTGCCAAGCTGTTCTTGGGTTCAAAAACCTTATACTACGACGTGGAGCCATTTCTCTTTTACGTCCTGTGCGAGTATAACGACACAGGCTACCATTTTGTCGGCTACTTCTCCAAGGAAAAGAGAGCGAGCAGTCAGAACAATGTCTCTTGTATTCTGACATTACCAATACACCAACGGAAAGGATACGGCAACTTACTTATCGACTTTTCGTACTTGTTGACCAAGGTTGAGGAAAAGACTGGCTCGCCAGAAAAGCCGTTGTCAGATATGGGACTGGTTTCATATCGAAATTACTGGCGTTTGATTCTCTGCCGTTATTTCTTAGGCGTGATGGCGGATGGGAACCATACGACAGAAGGACTCAGCATCAAACGAATATCTGCCGACACCGGAATGACACCAGATGATGTTATCTCTGCCTTGGAAGGTCTCAGGGCCCTTGTCAGAGATCCGCAAACAAAGCTCTACGCCTTCAGGGTCGACGTGGATTACTGCCGACAATACGTTGGCAAATGGGAGGCAAAGGGATATGTGCAACTAAAACCGGAGGCTCTCGTCTGGACTCCGTATGTCATGGGTCGAAGCAACGCAGTCAATTTTGAGCTAGGCCCGCCGATTAATTCGATTGCACCGAGAGAAGATGACGAGGCAAAGGTTGACGAGGGACTCGGCATGGCTTGTGTTGGGAGTCAATCCACGATAAATGGGGATAAGACTGCGTCTGCCCCAGAAGCGGATGGTGCTATCAATGGCCAAGTGAATGCCAATGGCGGAGAACAGCCCCTTGACCCCACGGCTAAATACGGCACCGAGCCTGCGCCAGTTCAGTCTATTGAAGACGTTGCACCAGAGCAAGAGAAAGACAAGGACGTCGAGATGCAAGAAGCAGAAGTTGATGGTCAGCCAGCTTGGTCAAAGCCATATCAAAATATACCGCTTACCCGCTTCGAAGTCTTCCCTGCGGTTCCAGGTGGACGCATGCGATCGAGGCCTAGCGTCAGTCGACCGACTGCCCCACGAACTGCTGGCAGTGTCTCGAGGCCGAAACGTAGCGGCAACGGTCGCCGCTCTTCCTCATCTAGGCCGAAGAGTTCTTCGAAGCGCAAGTCTGGCGGAACCGGTCGTGGGCCAGGTAGATGGCCCAAGGGAACCAAAAAATCAGACTATGGAAATGCTACAAGCGGACCTGGTCTCCCACCTGGCTGGGTTGATAGGCAGGCTAAGTTACGAGCCATCACTGAAGGCAAAGATCCCGATCAGGAGGTGGCGGTGGAAGAGCCAGCAGAGGATTCGGTTGTTGTCTCGACGCGAGCTAATGGAGAAGAAGTCAATGGGGATGCAGCTGGACATGCCTCTGGAGCAGGATCCAGTGGAGACCAAGCCGGCGAAGAAGACGTTGATGCTGAGGGAGATGACGTTTAGGTAAATTCACGGCGGACGGCTTTACAAGGTGTTGGGTTTTACGGATGTACTATACCTTGGTAGGATTGGCGTGGGTTGCTTTACTAGGCTATCTCACTTGAGATGACGGTTATTCCTTGTAGCAAGCGCATTGATATTAAATCATTTAGAAAAGACGGGTTATGGGACCTCTCTGGGTTCAGGTGTATGATAGGATTCTGACCCAGTGAATATCTCGAAAGCTGTTGACTTGAAGATCAGTTGACTTGCCTTGAATAGGTATGGAAAATAGCCATACACTCGTTTTGACTGTGTTGCCACGGCATTGGCTGTAGAAAAGCTGAATGTTCAGGATTCCAATAGTTTCATGGGTTTGCTGGGTCATAGATTAGCCATAGTCATCCTCATGAGTGGTCCTTCTAGATTATCTGATATGAACTCGACAACAAGACTTAATAGTGTACAGGGGGCAGCTTGGACCTTTCATCTCCAAGTAAGCTCAACCTCGTCACATCGCAGTAGAGGCTTGTCTACGCTATCGACAACGGCGAGTTAAGATACTCGCAAGTAGCCATGTAACTTCCACTCGCCGGTAAAGCGGTATATACCTGCTAGGAGTTCCGATATCGCATTAGAAAAGGGTTATAAGAAGCAAAACAGGGAAAGATAAATATATTTTCAGACTTCAAACTATGTTTCCAGGCTGCAGCTGCATCAAAAAGGCCTGTATATGCCCTCTCAGCTGTATGACAGCATCGAGCAAACTTTAGATAAACACTTACTTCAACATGCTGCATTATTTTGTCAACCTTGTTTCCGTAGGTCAGAAAACAAATGGTTTTATCAGTGAGATGATTCTTCCTGCATATCGGGTGTAAACACAAGAATCATGAAGCCCAGATCGATCGCCAAGGGAAAAGCAATCATCAATACCAAGACCAAAGACCTAAGTAGTAGACTTGCGCATAAAAGCGAGTCTTGAATATATTCTGGAAAGCACCAAGACTCCAATCAATGCACGCGAGATAGAAGTTTCGACGCTGCAAGATGGGTGCATATAGATATTGACATTTGCTTTCTGTTAACTTCTCTGGTGTACTTTAAATCAGAAGGGTATAAATAGGCCCTTTGATGCTCTTGTACTTTCAACTCCTGACATACAATTCTACCGATCGTAGACGTCAACTCTCCAAGGCTCATCGCTTTTGCTGCACCATACACAATCCAACTAAGCAGAATCGACATCAGAATAGTGCAAAATGGAATTCACAGTCCAAAATCGAGTCTTTCCGAGCAACTCGGCCAACACGGAAGCCATCCAAGTAAACCCCTACTTCACAATGTGTAAGTATCTACTCCCAGAAGCAAAGGAGCCTGACTCACTAACTGTCTCCCCAGGGGTGATAATTCACTTTGTCCTCCTCATAACGGTACCGCTTATGTTTCTCTTGCACGTTGCCATTGGAAACACGTTTTCAGGTATAAAGAAACATGGCAACTGCAAGACAGCCAGTCACCAGCTAACACGTAACGTAGCGCGTGTACCCCTTCAGATCCAAACATTTCTCTTTGGATGTCTCTTTGTTTATGTTTGGCCTACGAGTCTCATCCTCTTTGCGGTGATGCTGCTTCAGGTCCGCGAGTATCCCGATGCCGGGTTTTTGGTTCAAGTACCTGTTCTCGTCATGGACATTGCCGTCATCGGAATCACATACTTGCTATATGCTCTTATTGAAGTAACCGAGGATATAGATTTGGATCTGGAGCAAGACTTGACTAATAATGGCCCATCGGAAGTTACGGGTTCGGATCTGGACGGGTACATGTCCAGCTCTGGTGCGGACACAGAGAGCGAAGAGCCATCCATGAATGTTCCTATATCTCGTCGCCCCTTGCATTATCTGGTCTTGGGAGAGACCTCGACAAGATCATGTCGTGGCGAAGGTACAAACCATCAGGTGGAGTATCAAGATACTTCTGAATCCCATCATCTTGAACAGCAAGAGACGGGCAGAACAACACCTGAAGACACAGATAATCAAGAGCCATTTAGGGATTCTCAATAGGCATACGTCTCTTTACTTTCTATATGGTCTTGGAATGAAAGGTATATTTGAAACACTGTGAGTGTTTATACTATAGATTCTTGACAAATCGATCATACTGAACATTCCCCGCGGGTACCATTAAGGTGCTGCTTGGGTTGAAAGTTTGCGTCTTCGGGCCATTATACATTTGAATGTGTCTTTACGCCCTGTATTGCACTCTAAGCCACCCACCACTGCAAGCAATATAAATACATTCCATCACCGAGAATTTCCTAGCAAAATAATTGTTGCTTCTTCATGCTCCTGTCATCCTGGGGCAGAAACACCAATCAATACTGCAAATATGGCATCCGAATCCAACATCCCAGAAGGCGAGTACCGTAAAGTCCCAGTGATAGATGTACAAAGTCTACATCACTTTTCTCATCATCCTCGTCCCCAAAGCTGACCATCTCATAGTGACCCTGTGGGTAGTCATGGTCATGACAGCCCTAATAGGACTTCTTACCCTCCTCAAACTTGGGGGAACTCATTGCCATATCGATGACATTGTATCGCAATACGGTCGAGAGCAACATCTAGGTAACTATAGATTATCTACTTTCCTAGATCAGAGACTAACTTGTTTACAGAAAGAAACGTATACGAGTTCTACAAGAAAATAATGATCGGTAATGTTCTACTGACCTTTGACCTAAACATCATCGCCATTGCCATGGTCACGATTGTCCAGCAAAATGTAAAGCATCAAAAGGGGTACACAATAAGGGAAGAGGATGTTGTTTTCTTCTCTGTTTGGCTCCTATTTATCGCTCAGGCGCTGTTCACCATAAAGTACGTGAACATGTATCGATCTTTGGTCAAACATCACGAGAGGCGATGAAAGGATGGTATTGATTTGCCTGTATTAGAGGGTATTACTGAGGACCTTGAATCTACAATTATACCACAGTTCTATAAGATCTCGCTTTGTATGATTCCCATTGTTGAATGTCTACATAGTTGATGGAGCCATCTGCAACAACATAATCCTAGCCACAGCATCATGACTTAGCATCCCCGACTTCATCCTGCTCTGCTTCGTTATACGCGCTTTCATACTCCTCTACCTGCCTCTCTCCCCAAAATCCCTTCCCATAGCTAACAAGAATCTCCTCCCCCTTCTTAATCCCCCCTCCCTTCTTATTGTGCTTGTTCTTCCCACCACCACCACCACTACCACCACCAATAACCCAAACTCCCACGCAAAGCTCTCCCCACCGCTCGCACCATACCGTCCGAAACTCTGCATTTGCCCTGTCTCCCACGCCGCGAAAGTCATTTACATAGCGACCCTCATTTCCTTGATTTGCCGCGTCCACCGCTGCGTCAATCTCTCGGTCTAGCCAGAGATCGTAGTCACTCTCTGTCGAGGATGCTGCGCCTGAGTGCACTCGTCCTAGGTACGCGAGAATAAAGCTCCCAGCGGGGAGGTTTTGGGTTGCAAATAGGCCACTTTGGCCGTTGGCTGGGTGCGAAGGATCGGAGATGGGTTGGATCTTGACAAGGCTGCATGGTCTTGTTGTTGTGGAAGAGGCTGGAATAATAGGAACACCGCTCGAGGCTGAAGGCTTGCTTTTGAGAGCTTTTAAGTGGCTTTGAGAAAGGCTCCTATCGTGAAGAGGCGATCTGAGGTAAGGAAAGCCATCTGGCCAGTTCTTTGGCTTAGACATGAGCGAGGGTGTTGATTTGGGGTGCAGAGTATTTAGCTGGTTTGCTAGCACCTGTCAGTGGCCATACAATGGCTACGAATCAGCAATAAGAAATGTATATCAAACTTCAGACACTTATACAGATGGATTCAGAATTTAGTCTGTCATCGATCAAGCTTCGAGCATACACTAGGTAGTTAACGGTTTGAGGAGTGGCCAAACGACGTTGCAGGAATCAAGTGAAATAAAGTATCAATGTGGGCCTCAAATAACCTCCATACAGTGGAAATCTTGCAAGGTAATTAGATACCCTTTCAACACACATTGTCAACACACATTGTCAGCACGCATCACAATCGGAGGCATAAGCGCTGTACCAGAAGTTCCTCTTCTTTTGCTCTGCGTAACTATTTAACTAGACTATTCTACAATTTGATCTCCATCTGAGATCACCTAATGCAATCCTCTCACACTTCTTCAGAGCGCCTCTTTTTACTACCCTTGTCCAACGGATATTACTACGCCATCGTATAACCCCCCCATGTCCAATGTGGCCTCATGCCTATACAGTTCAAGTCCTCCGCCTAATGGGACATTACTTCTCGGTATCGGTCCATGCTCAGGTCTACCGAGTAAGCCAGCAGACGATCTTGTGTCAAGGGCAGGTTGAGTATCCTTGACCTAAATTCAACATCCTAAAATTATATGTTAGTTGTTGTGCATGAACAAATGGCTCATCCGTTCAAACATACCTGTTTCTTCTTTGTTGCCTTCAAAATCTCTTTGGCAGTCTCATCTGCCATATCGGATACAGCAGCGTACCGTAGTACCCCTGATTCACCTGCGTCCTCGTCCATCGCGTGCAGACCAGCAAGAAGTCTTTCCAGAACAGCTTGAGGCGCTACTTCATGTTGGGCACGGTACTGAATAAGCGTAAGGAAGAAGCTGTAAATCTCTCCTCCTAATGACCAATCAGAAATGGCTTCTTGCCGGCCCTCAAACTGAGAAATCAGAGTAGATAGGTTGGCATAATCGCGCTCTACAATGGCAAAAGGTGCAACCTCCTTGACGAGAATGCGGTGAGCCTCCACAAAGGAACCAGCCCGCAGAAGACACTGGACTTCCAAGTACGCATCCTTCTTGACGCTGCGCATGTACAGAGCCAGAGCCTCCCAGATCCACAGTGAAGGAATGCGGAATTTCTCGGTCAGGATACCGAATGTGGGAGAGGCCTCGTCCCCAATGAGACCGGCATGCCGGGCAAGATGCTCTTGGATGGCCATTTTTCGGGCACGCGGATTACTCAGGTGCAAAAGAACAAAGACAGCCTCCAGCCATTCACCAGCACTCGTGAGTTGCGAGGCATACGCAAGTGTGGCTGCGTCGGCTTTCTCAATTCCATTGTCTCCAAAAGAGACCCTGCCACTGGACACGAGCGCAAGGCCAAGCTGCCATGTCAAGCGCATGTCGAGAGGAGAGAGCTGGGAGTTTTCAGGGCGCAAGATAGCCTCGAGATCAGAGGCACCATTGGCGTACAGCTGCAAAAGACCCCAAAGGAGGTCTTGCCGACAGTCAGAATCGACATCATCCCATAATGGCTTGATACCCTGGTCAATGTACCATGGCAATGGCAGATATTCTCGCTCTTGATCGACATCGTCCTTGAATCCCCGTACTGCAGCAGCCAGGTCATCATCCTGTGCGATCGAATACCAAAGTCGAAGGCCAAAAGCCTGCTTCCAGTCAAGCCCAAACTTCTTGGAAATGACAAATGAATCCAAACGGTCCTCAACTGGGACTCCTTTCATCCCTTCGCAGACACAAGCATTACCGGAAAGAAGTTCATAAATGGTGCGAATCGATTCCGAGAACTCTGAGAGCATCTTCGAGCCATGCCAGGCCTTGACCTGTTCTCGCATATCCTTCTTGGCAGCATCACTGGTACCAATCAGAGGAACCAACGTTGCAAGTCGAAAATTCTTTCCCTCCAGCAAGTACTTGCAGGCCTCTATGATTCGATGGCCAGCTAGACAAGCGACGGCCTTTTCCTCACTTGACCTTGCAAGGCCAACGGTTGTCGAAGAGGCCGAGTCGACTAGATCGGTCCAGAACTTGGAGAGTCTCGTCCTGCGAACGAGGTGTTCGGGTTGGCTTTCATGATCGAGACTATCAAACAGGATACTGGCCAGCTCCCAGACATGTTTTTCCTGCATGCTCGCGGGATCGTTCATGTCTTGGTGATGGAAGACATCTCTAAGGCTGCCAGCATTAAGTGACGCAAAGGGAACATCATCAACGAGTCGAATGTCAGTGAGCTTGTCCTGGTTACCTAGATACCGCTTGGATGGCTATATTCAGTCAGTATTTGCCTGCGACTCGAATATGTGAATACACACCTCAGTTGAGAACCTAGCCAGGCGAAGTTCTTGTCGCTCAGTCTGGATAGTAGAACGTTGGAAAGAAAGAAGATCGGCATGCTGGGTGAGCGATCGTCGGCCACCTTCTAAAGTCAGTGGTCGAGGCACAACAAGTGTCTCGTCAGGCCCCCAGGTAGGTCGACCGGCGTTGTGAAAAGTTCTCTCTTCATGATCCAAAGTCATTGTCTTATCTTGTCGCTCGTAGGGCCACTAGTAAAATCCAATCTTAGCATTAATTCATGTAATATGAAATCATAGATACATAAACCTCCAACAAGTTTCATTCTGGGGCCACTCAGGTAACAACTAGGGAACCGACCTTGGGAAAGCCTTTGCCAGGGATTGAGGCTCGAAAATTTTGAGGTGCTGGCTTGGGCTTCTCAAATAATGAGTTCATGAGGTCGATGCTAGTCGCGAACCCACGACCTTTATCCATACCAATGGTGCTTGCCGCGATGTTGTCCAGCCTATCGTTCTTCACAGGACTTTTTCTCCAGATTGATGATTTTCTCAAAGTGTCGGCTCCGCTCTTGTCGAGATCGATCAGCAGGCCAGTTTGTCTCGAGGGGGAATCGTTCAGCTCCCTTAGAAGCTGTCGGTCCCGCTTCACCGGGCTGACGGTCTTTCTCAACATCTCCATCCAATCGTCACCATCCGCAACCTCGAGCTGTACAGGACCTGCCGAGTCCTTCACAGCTCGCATTCTAGCTCTGAGAATGCCTCCGGGGGTAGCCTTGACGGCTTCCGGGACACCCTCGGACGAGTTATCGTCAAGCTCCGCGGCCAGATGCTGTCCAAAGGAAGACCTCGCCATGTCTTCATCCTCGGACAGGTCATATTCACCACCCATGTCATCGACATATTCCTCCTCGAGGGACAGCCTAACATCGTTGGGTGCAGAATCCGCGGAGCTAACCCCTAAAAAAGACTGCTTGTTGGTGATCTCGCTTTCATACGCTTGCGCTTGCTCATCAAAGCCACCAGGAACACCTCGATGTCTCCGAAATTCAAAGGTGTCGTCTTCCATTGGAGAGTCGACGGAAACGTCGAGGGCCATGTCCTGAGGAAGGGCAGACACGTTCTCGGTAATTTCCTCGTCATCGGAATCATCATCATCGAGACCGTAGGTGGTAAAGTGCTCGACTGAGAAGACCCAAATACCAGTGTCCTTGTCGTAGCTCTCAAAGGTCGTGTTCTCAATTCGCTTGAGGCGTTCGATATGCTTATTGAATCGCTTAGGTTCGCTACTAACTCTCTTGTCACGACCTCCTCGAGGCCAGGATTGCTCAAGAGCAATCCTTGCAGGTACGTTGAGACCCTTTCCGACTGGTGGTTTCTTAGCAGCCACGGGGTAAACAGTGGCGGATCGAGGTTCAAGAACAATCAGAGTACCGCAAAGTTCATCAAGATCGATGTTGCTGATGTCGACGGGAACCTTGAAAGAGACGTAACCGACGTTGTCACGTCCGACAGTGAAACCATCAACCTTTTGTCGCTGCATGCGGTTGAGGTTCTCGAGGTCTTCCTTAGGGGGTGACATCCAGTATTGTCCGGGAGCGTTATCGATGCCGCTGACTGAGGACGCCTCTGGAGTAGCAGTGTTGTCCTCTTCGTGAACGATAGCCAGCTCATTGCCCTTAACTTCCGCCATCTCAGGAGTCTTTGAGCCAGTTGAACCGTTCGAGCCGTTAGTCGGGCGGGTCTGACGAGGCGTCTCATCGTTGGCCGGGCTGCTGACATCAGTAGCAGCAGGGAGAGCAGCACGAACCGGGGTTCCATCATCTACTTCAACGCTAGTATCAAAGCTAACACGCTTTGACAGCTTGCGAGATCCTGTACCAGTATCTGATGACTTGTCCTTTTGCGGTGTCGAAAACAGATCACTCCTAATGTCTCTGTTGATGATAAGCTTCTTTGAACCAGTGCTACCATACCACCTGGGCTGAGATCCATTGGAGAAAGCGCCAGGGGCAAGGATGCTATCTTCGGTGTTGAAGCTGCGGCGGAGCTGGTTGGATGATACACTCCTACTCAAGCTACCGCTTCGGCTGGAACCCAACAAGCTATGGCCGAGGTTGCCGGGAGTGCTGGAAATGCTGCTAGCCGGACTGCCAGAGGGAGTTCCATAGGCGCTGTAGGAAAAGCCAAATCCTCTCTTTTGAGGAGTAGCATAGCGAGTCGCAGAGGCAGGAGCCAGCTTATACATGGGCAGGATGGAACTTCTCCTGGGCTTAGAGCCAGCACTCAGAGGAGTAGCAAGAGGTCCAGGGTTCTGAACTTCATTCCCGCCTAGGCCAGCGAACAAACCAGGGGAGCCAAATGCCGAGACGTCGTTGAGATTGGCAGTAAGACCCTGAGGAGCATTCGTAGACTGGCTGTTACCAAGAACTGAAGCTCCATTAGGCTGCTGTTGTTGGTTCGTGCTGCCGCCGAACAAGGAAGAGCCTGCATTTTGGTTGGTTTGGCCTCCGAAAAGACTGCCTCCAGTGTTACTGGCGCTGCCACTGAAGAGGCCGGACTTTTGTTGTTGATTATTAGCGTTGCCAAAGAGACCTCCGCTGGGATTCTGCTGAGTCTGATTGTTTGAACCCAGCCCACCGAAAAGGCCAGTGCCAGTCGTGTTAGTCTGGGTAGTCGTGCTGTTTCCAAAAAGACCGCCAGCAGCAGGCTTGTTACCAAACAAACCACCAGCAGCATTGTTGTTGGTGTTGGCGGCACCAAAAGCATTTGGATTCGCCTGCTGCTGGTTGTTGCCAAACAGGCCACTGCCGCCACCTGCTGCTGCAGTGTTGGTGTTGCCAAATAGGCCAGTGCCTGCAGGCTTCTGCTGGTTGTTGTTACCGAACAATCCGCCTGATGGCTGACTCTGGTTGTTCTGGCCAAACATGCCAGTGCCAGCATTTTGCTGAGTTTGGTTGTTGCTCTGACCAAAAAGACCACTACCACTACCACCAGCCTGGTTGTTGTTTTGACCAAAAAGGCCACCAGTGTTCGTAGCCGCGTTGTTGGCTCCAAACGCGTTGTTCGTCGTACCTGCACCGAATCCACTTGTAGCGTTGTTAGTGTTCGTGTTGCCAAAGCTGAAACCGGTGCCCGCAGGCTTGTTTTGGGTGTTGCCGAAAAGACCACCACTAGTGTTGGTGTTGGTCTGGCCGAAGCCAGTTCCTGTGTTGGCAGTGTTGCCGAAACCGCTCGTGGTGTTGGTGTTTCCTCCTCCGAAAAGACCACCGCTAGTCTGAGGCGTCTGCTGAGTAGTGTTACCGAACAGACCTCCAGCAGGCTTGTTAGCAGTGTTGCCAAACAAGCCGCCAGTGCTGGTGTTGTTGTTTGAACCGAAACCAGTAGAACCAAAGCCGGTGCTCGTGGTGTTGGTGTTGTTATTTGTGTTTGATCCGAAAAGACCGCCGCTAGTATTGGACGTTGTGTTCGCTCCGAAGCCTGAAGTCGTGGTGGTATTTGTGTTAGTGCCAAAACCTCCGCCAAAACCTGAGCTCACGCCAAACGCACCACCACCGGTAGCATTCCCATGTCGCCGTCCCTGAACATAGTCTGCAAGTCGAAGTTCATCGGCCGACCACTTCTTGTAAGGCTCCTGGAACAGAATATTCTGGAAGGAGTTGGTTGATGTGCTGTTCGGCTCCTTCTCAGAGTGCGCTTGAAAAGCAGTAACGGCAGTGCCAGGAGGATCGCCTGCAGCACCTCCGAGGGTATTGGTAGTGTTGGAAGATCCGAAGCCGGAGCCAAAACCAGTCGAAGTGTTAGTGTTGCTACCTCCACCAAAGAGCGATCCACCGGTGTTGGGCGTACTACCAAAGCCAGTCTTGTTGGCAGTGTTGCTTCCGAACATACCTCCTCCTGTGTTGCTTCCAAACGCCGAGGTGGTGGTGGTGTTTGTTGTGTTGCTTCCAAATCCTCCAAACCCGGTACCAGTGCTGGTGTTGGTGTTTGTAGCAGAAGAGCCAAAGAGGCCTGTGCCTGTGCCTGTGTTGGCAGTAGAACCAAAGGCAGGCTTGGCTCCAAAGCCTCCAGTGGTGTTGGTTGATCCAAACCCTCCTAAAAGGTCGTCAGTATATCCATATCGTGTTTAGCTTCTCGCCCTCGTTCCCTCTCTCATTTGCAGATGACAGCAGTGCGTCCAAGCGGAAGATGCGTACCAGTCGTTGAGCCGAAGCCGCCCGGGGTGTTTGTAGCATTGGTGCCTCCAAAAAGACCACCAGATGGGTTGTTACTCTGGCCGAATCCACCAGTGTTGGTAGCTCCAAAGCCTTTTCGAGCGTTCCAATCAGCACCGCCATCATCGACCGTCCCAGTGGATGAAAAAGATTGCTTACCTGACGTGTTATTATTGTTGGCCGCACCGAAACCCCCAAAGCCAGAGGGCTGCTGGGTGTTGTTGTTCTGGCCGAAGCCTCCGAAACCGCCGCCGAAAGACATGATGGTCGTCACGAGATCGGCGCGGTTCGGGATAGATACGTGGGTTGCTCGTATGCGGGTGAAGCAGTCGTCGCGCTTTTGCTTTTGACGCTAAGAGCAGGGCTCTCGTCACGATCTCGACGAACGAATTGACACGAATCGTAGGCGCGACAACACTATTGTTTGTCGAGAAAAGACGACGGAGTTGATTCTGTCGTGAAGCAGATGGCGCGAAGCTTTATTAAGGGTCGCGAGTTGAATACGCGCTGCTGGAGAGCACAACCTTTGCAGATAAAAGGCCAGGGGAGTGCAGCTGTAGTCAGCGCTTGAGAGCGGCAGAGGCCGCAGAAAGCTAAAAAAAAAAAAGAGTCGCAAAAAAGTCGAAGATAGTAGAATAAGTAAATGAAAGAGATGGGGGATGGGGGAAAGCTAGAGAAAGGCGCAAGGGGAAGAAAGGCTGCACCTTATAACCTCACAAGCTCTCGTGGCGATGAGTGTGGTGGTGAGGTCAGTCTGTCGCTCCTGCCAGCCAGCCAGCTTTTTTTTTCGGGGCAAGCCTCTACTCTTCAGGCAGGCTGGCTGCAGCTGCGTTGCTGCCTCAGACAATAACTTTGCACCTTGATTGGTCTCGATAGCTGTGATGACTGAATTCAGCCAATCAAAGCTCGCGCTTTGGCTACTTCTTGGTCGTGTTACTGCTGCCTGTGGGATGCCTAAAAACTACATTTAGCAAAGGTACCGAGGCAGAACCGGTGCAGCAGCTAGTAGCGCGTCTTGGTTGGCTGTTCAATGCACGAGGCAGAAAGTAAACTTGGATCACAGGAACAAGAGATGAGGTTTATAATCGAGAAACTGTGCTTAAGTCAAGCCTCGAGATAATTTTGGAAACTGACTAAGAGATCAAGTGTTGCAATTATATATAAAACCAGTTTTTATAGCATCATATGCAGATATCGTGTCTGAATTTGCAAACCTAGTCCTACGCGGTTTATCCTTTTCGATGTATTAGTGCACCAGCTTTTCTTACCACCGCGTGCATAGTCGCGTCGCAAGCTTTCTCTCTCCCTCAGATCTTAGCCCATTAATTGATGCGAACAACATCACAAACAACCTTGCGCCACGCTCCTCCTACATCTTGACCACACCGCATCCGGTATTTTTGCTATTTTCGAGCTTTGCGATCATAAGTAGCCTCGAATTTTGCTATTTCTCCTCATTCTCTGACAGAATCCTGACCGTCAACTCGCCGCTTTCTCGGAATCGTTCCAGCCATAATCAGTCTCTTGACAATGAATTCGCATACAACGCCACGCAATGCCTTTCAGGGGCGCTCATTAGGTGGCTCTGGTCTTCCCCCTCAACCTCGACAGCCTGTTGCTCCCCAAGTATCAGCGAACGAGGACTATAGCACGATTCCTGAAGAGGATCGCGAACATATCGATGAAGTCGTAGGTTGCGCCCAATTACATGCCCGAATTGCCCTGGGATTATCTCGCTCACATTGGCTTCTATCAGTTTGACTTGATGGACATGAAAAAGAAAGGATGGCTTAACAGTTACGAATTCCGACACTCACTAGCAGCCCTGGGCTTTGATATGTCCAAACCCGATTACTTCAGAGAGCTACAGTCATACGGCTCTGTACCTCCCGACTGGCAAGATCCACACAACTGCCCTGTCAACCGTCTCTATGTTTACCTCGATCAATTCCGATTATGCGCTGCCAAGCTATTGGCCAACCGCGATCCTAGACAAGAAGCGACAAAAGTTTTCAACATGTTCGATTACGATGGAGATGGTATTATTTCCTTTGAAGACATGCGACGGCTGGCTTCCGATATTAAAGAAGAGAGGACAATGACAGACGAGGAGATTCAGAGCATGATTGAACATCTGGATCACGAAGGCAAAGGTGGCGTTAACCTAGAAGAATTCATTCAAATGATGGAGGAGGCTGGGTAAATCCAACAATTCGGCTCCGAGAAGGACACAAACACCAGACATGATGGATGGCAAGTAAAAGTTACAAAGCCTGTAACGGCGTCCCGGCTGTATCGATTCGCACATTCACCTTACGCCATAGCAAACTTCAACAGCGGCAGCCCATTGAGTTGTTTGTTTCTATGACCTCAAGTGTATGAATGATTGTCGCAAAGAGTCATAAAACGACGCCTCACAGATGTCTCCATGCCCTCGGGATTACGCCGGATGAATGAAGGGCTACGCTGGCCAAGTTCAAACCATAGTGTTAGACAAAGAATGCATTTAAGCGGGGAGTTTTCTCCAGCGATTTGGTCAAGTTAGTTAGCTATAGGGAAGTTTGAAAAAGAAAAGGGAACGGCGCAATATGGGTACAACGGGGCAAGGAGTAGATTTCAGTAAGATCTAAGAATTATTTTTTTTTGAATGCGTCAGACGCGCTGTCTAAATTCCCAGAAGTCATCATAAGAGCTCCCCAGTCACATCACAACTTAACCACCCAAATACCAGACTGAGCGTTGGTCGAAAACCACAAAAATGTACCGAGAACAGGGGAATACCATCCTTCGCCTGCGCAAAAAACGGGAATCGCATTGAAACCGGGAGATGAAGGTGAAAGCGGAACAAAGAAAAGACAGGGGTAACCAAGCATAGTCACTCAGCCGCAAGATAACTAACAGCTTAACAGAGCCGCAAACTAGAATATTAGGCTCAGAATTGGATCAGGTCGTGGTTCTGCTGCTGCTGCTGCTGCTGTGGCGCCTGTTGGTGAGCAAAGGGGTTGTTTGTCTGGCCGTTCATGCCCGCAGGTCCAGTAGCAGCGGGCATCTGAGCGCCGTGGTTGAGTGTGGGCATGCCTGTGAATTGCTGTCGAAGAAACGGGTTGTTTCCGGTGGCCTCAGCATTAAGACGGGCAGCACCTGAACCAGCACTGTTGACGAATGTACCCGGAGCCGTGTGCTGGGCGGGAATACGAAGATTGCCCGTGTTACCAAAAGTATCCATACCATCGCCGCTTGCGAGCAATGTGTTGAGTCGCGTCTCGTGCTCGCTCATCTCCCTTTGAGGAGCATTGAACGAAGGCTGAGACTGCAGCTGCGGCTGCGACTGAGAAAAGCTATTCTGCGATTGCAAAGGGAAGCTGTTTTGTTGCTGTAGCTGGGGCTGGGATTGGCCACCGAATGAGTTGAGACTCTTCTGTTCGGGAAGCGAGCCCAGGGATGCGATAGGGTTTGGTCGGGCGGATTGAGGGCGGCCGAACTGGGCAAAGGGGTTGTTGGATCCAGTGGGAGTTGGTTGCAATGCTTGGCCTTGCTGCTGGTTGTTGGTTGCCCAGGGGTTGTTGCTGCCAGGCTGGAGAGTGGGCGCGGGTGAAGCTGGTGATGAGAATGACTGTTGCTGAGGCTGCTGTTGCTGCTGCTGTTGCATGTAAGGGTTGAAGCCAGTGGGCTGGGGTTGGAAGGCCTGCTGGTTCTGTTGCTGACCGTACGGATCGAAGCCCATGCCTGTCTGCTGGTTGCCGAAACCAGTGTTGTAGTTGGGCTGGAATCCAGTAGGCTGCGTCTGCTGGAACCCTGTATAGGCGTTATTCATGTAGCCAGTGGGCTGGGGCTGGTTCTGTTCGATAGGATTGGCAAAGAAATCAACGGGGTTTCCTTGCTGATATCCCTGATTGAAGCCAGTGAACTGTGGCTGGCTCGTCTGCTGCTGAGGTACGGGATCGTCGTCGAACAGGGATGCGGCATTGCTATTCTCAAGCTCCCTGCGCCTTCTTTCCTCCTCTTCCTCGCTGAGCTTAATTGCTTTCGCCAGGTCATCATCGTCGTTTGGTCCGTTTTGCCGGCTTTCGCGCTTCTTCCTGTCTTCCTCCTCCTGGTACTTGCTTGCTTCCAGGGCCAGGCGGTATTCAGCATCTTCCTCATCGTTCATCGGTCGTCTTTGCTGTCGTCGATTTCCCTGGCTGACTGGCTCGGCATGCTGGGGAGCGAATTCTTCAAGGCCAGTAACCCGCGACTTCCAGGATCTTCGATCGCTTCGCTCGGCTCGCAATCTTTCTTCGTCCAGAATCAGGGAAGTTAACTCCTTTGCAGCAACTCGGACTTGGTATGTGTTAGTGTCTGCTTTATGCGATTCGAACTGAACGCCCACCATTTTGTCCTACGTCCTTGCCCTCTTCGTCAACGTATTGGAACTCTCGCAGAGTCTTGATGATATAAATACTCTGGCGAGCCCATGTGACAACAAGCTCTGAGCCTTCATGAAGACAATAGTCCAGAACCTTGAGTGCTTTAAGAACATGGCGCCAGTTCTTTCCCTTGTCATTCAGGCGCTTATCGACCATGTCCATGATTTCGTAAAACTCGGTGGAGCTATCGCGTTATGCCAAGTCAGTACTTCTCGTGAGTCTAGATAATCGATCGAGTTCGCAGGACGTCTACATACTTGTTGTATGTCATTTGAGCAATCTCGCTCATCTGAGTACCAGTTGGGCCCCATGGGTCATTACTGGTAGCTGTAGGTCACGGTGTCAGCGATGGTGGTGCGATGAGGCAAATCAAGGCCATAGGGGGGTTTTCTGACCTTCTCGGACCTTGACCTGGGCGCTAGAGTAACCCTTGGTCACATTTTTGACACTTCGCATAACCTTCGACATGGTGGGCGATTTATGGTTGTTGTTGTTGTATGATTAGATGATTGGTTCAAGGAATATGATGGTGATGCGTCCTGTGCACCAATGGATCGGCCGAGGCACGATTTCCCTGATGGGCCGGGTCAATGAAGCGCGAAAAGGATGGTTTGACCGAACTTTGACGCAAGAGTCTCGGCGATAGGTTTTTCAAAGCGCGCCGTGAGTCGAGTGTCAACAGAAGAGGCGCAGGGAGGGGATTGAGGGGATTGAGCAAGCTCCAACGATCACGAGATAATCGGTCCCGCTCTCAACAATGGCTGGTTGCGACAGGCTCGATCAAATATTAGATTAAGTCGATTACCGTTTTTTCAATTGGCGATCGAGGTGAGTAACGTTTATGGGGGAGGTTGGAGGGTATGGTCGCGTGGTGAATAAGTCTCGATTGTGTAGGAGAGGTCGGCGACACCGGCGAACAAGGCGTAAGGACAGTAGTAGGTAGAGAATCTCGGATGAGGTCCAGGAGGGAGGCGAAACGCCAAGTTCAGAAGGTGAAGCGTCTAAAATATACAAAGAGTTTCCCGCCGTTTGGGAAATAGCTTCTGCTAGGCGATCAAAAGGACAAGGACGCTCGACACGACTCAAGAGGGAAAAAAGAGTGAGTGTAGGATGATGAATTGGCGCTCTCATTCGGGTTGGGAGCGGCGAGCAACCAAGGCCTAAGGCAAGAGGGAGGACTGTGGCCGTGCAAGCTGATTACGTATTTTATGGTGCCAGCTTTAGCTAGCAGCCACGCCAAGGTTTGCGGGGATTTCGTGTTTATGGCTGTCTTTATCTTAGTCGGATGGTTGACAGTGACAATAAGTACTTTGAAGGTGGTGGGCCAAAGACTCTTCAGAGAACTAGATTATTATCTATCAATTTTATTCTTCTGCTGAGCATTCCTCCCCATTCATAGACTTCATAGTAATACTCGTCAAAGTGTGGCTGAGATTGTGACACAGGCCACGCAGCGTCCTTGCACCCACTGTCTCCCAATGAGGAAATGGCAGCTACGTCACCCTCTTATCCAGAAGACCCCTAGCCGCGTCAATTAAATCCGGTATACACTGTTTTAGAAACTTAAAAGTTAACAGTATCTTACCCTACGGCGCAACGGAATCACATAAGCTGTCATGGAGGCTTATGAATTCCTCTCAATCAATTTATCCCCGTAGGTTCCGGAGTAAAAGCAAAGTATTTTAATTGAATCAGCTACTAGCTCAAAGCAGATACCAATTGACTCCATGATGAGCGCGCGTTTTGTGTCGATCTAAATATATCGCACTTTCATGACCTTGAATATGTCTTATCCCGAACGTTGCAATAACTCCTGTAGGTCTCCGTAGGTCTGAACCAAATAAACATCCTGTCTGCGCCGATTTTGATCATATCAAAGCAAATAAACTCCGAAATTGCCTT
Source organism: Fusarium abutilonis (assembly GCA_021655885.1). Classification (NCBI taxonomy): domain Eukaryota; kingdom Fungi; phylum Ascomycota; class Sordariomycetes; order Hypocreales; family Nectriaceae; genus Fusarium; species Fusarium abutilonis. The sequence goes on from JAJJWN010000056.1 coordinate 64,913, forward strand.
ACCTCTGCCCAATTCTGAGGAAATCTAAGCAAATTCAAGCTCACAAGAGCGCTGGCTTGCCCCAGCACCGTCGCTGTCGCCGTCGTCCAGGCGCGGCCGTTTGGGAGTGCTTTTAACAAAACGGCAGTCGTCGTCATCTTCACTCTTATACTCATCCTCCTCCTCGTTGCCACCATTGGAAGTATCCCTTGAACGCTTCCGCTGTCCCAGGTCAGAAGGGCTTGAGCGAAATGGCGGTGCCGAAGAACGCTCGATCGAGGGACCCAGAGTAGGGTCAACCATCATGTTTTCAGAAGGCGAGTCTGGATCTTCTGTCTGGGGCACAAGACTCTCATAAGGAGTCGGGCTGCAGAAAAGGCTACTCTCACTACGCACTTGTGGTGTGGGAGTGACTTCACCGCGGATCGTTCTAGTGTTTGACCGCAGGCGGCTTGGGACAGCTGAAGGAGATTTAGCTGGTGGTGATGGACTTTCCACCTTGGTGACAAACTCTTCCCGACGCTCAAGCGGGGGACTTGTTACAAAAAGTGACCCCTCATCTCCATTTAATTGCTGCTCAGGGGCATGAACTGGACCAGGAACCGGTGATGGAGGCTTGACTATCTGGCCAGGATTGACTGCCTCTACCATGTCATTTCCATCGCCATCTGTTAGGTCAATGACTTCGCCTCCCTCGAAAGACCAGGCAGTAGGACTCTGCCCTGGGATGTGTTTTTGCTCTTCATCTCCAGGGCCAACTTCGTTAATTAAGTCTTGAAGGGATTGAAGTTGAATATTTTCTTCGACATCTCCAGCCCCATGAGGTTCATGGCTTTGAGCACCTGCAGCATGTGAACCAACGCCGCCGACTGGGCCTACAGCTCCATAGTAACCGTCTTCATCATCATCAGAATCGGTGTCTTCACCGTCGCTGTTTTCCCCGTCAGAGTCCTCCTCGGATTCACTCTGATCTTCATCATCGGAATCATCCGAGTCGACCTCATCGTCACTTAGGTCCACAGCACTTTGAGGGTGAGGATATCGAACTCCATCATCAGGAGGTGGGGTCGGCAAAGCTGCCACCCCAGGTTCTGGAGGGTCAAGGATATTCTCAAGAGCTCTGACGAGGGCGGCATCAGGGCGACTCCCAGGCAGGATAGGAGCTACGAACCGAAGCTGAGAGAAATGGGCCCGCCGAGAAGCTTTTTCCCGCTTCATGACATCGTTGACGTCTCTGACGAATGTCCAATCCCGAACCGGTACCTTGCCATGACCCGCTCGCCACTTATCGTAGTCCCAGAATGTGATCTGTTTAAGGCCACGAAGACAATGGAGATAATCCAGTCCTTGCAGAGTACGCAAGGATCGGAATCGCCTGAAGTTCGGCTGGGCGCATGTCTGCTCCGCCATGAATTCGATCAAATGAGGCGGTTCATGGTTACGGCGCATGGCTCCTTTTCCAGACTCAGGCAGATGAATGGCGATAGTCTTGAGTCGACGAGCCTCTACAAGATGTGTCAAGTCGTGCGTGCGGCGAGACATGTACTTGTTTTTTTCGTCAAGTTGATACGTCAGCCTCTGCGAACCCATCCAGAGCATCTCAATGTGTTGCAAGAGTTGAATCTTGCAACCGATTCTATTCCCAAAGCGACCCTATTCGCCAATGGAAGAGAACCCGAACTTGTTTGCCCCGTAGAAGAGATTTGCACCCATCAGGTGCCACTGCTTAGAGACCAGGAGGGGAGCAAGTAGCCTCTGGGGATAGATAGCCCCGAAGGTAAGAGAGACACTCGTCCGTCCAATATGGAAGCGATGGAAGAGAGAGGTTCGATTGTTGCAGTTCCGGTGAACTGAAGAAGGTTCATAGTAGGGATCTAGCCGGGAAATGGCATGAACAATCTTTCCGTCAAAGACAAGAACTTTCTGAAGGATCTTGAGCTGAAGGTCGATGTCCAGATCGTTGAAGCGGAATGTGCGAATGTTCTCTTCAGCTTCAGATCGTAGGCACGGGCGATCAGGTTGTGGTGTGCAACCTTCACCCCCTATTGCTCTGGCCTCCTCAGTGGCGGTAGGAGCCCGTAGTGTGAGATACGGATGGGTTTTAGGCCTCATGCTCTCACTGAAAGCCCACGACATGTTTTCCTCCTTGCACGACAGTTTGTAGATATCTCCCCAATTAGCGATATCGCGATGCCGGCCATGGCGGACCCAAAACCTGTAAGCTTTCGGCCAAGTCTATGATCTGTCAGTATTCCTAACCAAGACGTGTTGGAATGAAAGTGAACACTTACTCGTTGGCTTTGTCGACGTGTTGCGGGTGCGCCTCGCCGCCATACACGTAGATACATCCTGACCTCATTAGGTATACGTCGTCGCACGCGTTGAGGCAGAGACGCTTCCATGTCTCGAAAAGGTAGAGGTTCAAGATCAGGCAAATCTTCCTGATCTTCCGGAGGCACAAGACTCCTAAGAAGCTCGATCTCCCGACGGAGCTGTCGATTTACCTCAATATTCGATTCATTTGCCGCGTAAAACTCTCTGACTGCTTCTTTCAGTGCCTCGTTATTCTTGGTCAGACCCCTAATTGTTCGTCTGAGGTCCCTGGCTCTTCTTCTGTGCTCGATTTGGGAGTCTGCCAGTGTCTGTTTCTTTTCCAGAAACCGCTTTCGATACTCCTGGAGAACATAGGCAAGACTCATCCAAGATGGTCGACATCCAGATTCATTGCATTGAGCTGTCCATGCTGGCCACTGGACTCCCGCTTCCTCGAGAACTTCGGCCAGTCCTGCATTGGGATCGCTTGCGCCAAAACGTTCTTTTTCTTCAGCATAATTCTCATCGGCCTCATCGTCTTCATCGTTGTCAGATTCGCTGTCACTAGACTCGTCATCATCGTCACCATCGTCACCAGGATCGTCACCAGGATCGTCACCACCAGGGTCTTCGTTGTTTTCTGGTTGGTTGGGCACAATAGAATCATCATCAGCTTCATCTTCTCCACCTTCGCCCTCTGATCCCTCTTCGTCGTCGACGTCCATAAGATCAACCAACTCTGGTCCGTCTACGACGTGCGGAATTGGGTCACCATGTTCGTCGACCTGCAAATAGATCACCTGAGGCCCAGGTGTTGCTTCATTTTGATCACCGGATTCTGAATAATCTTCATCATCCGAGGTAAGATCAATATGCTCGATGTCGGAGTCACCGACGCTTCTGTTCGACATGATGATGGTTGAGTTGTTAAGCTCAAAACGAAAGCTTATTGGTCCTAGAAAGAGCTAGAAAAGTGTCAGAGAAAAAGATTATGTGAACGAGAAAGGTGTAGAGTGAAGTTAGAAGTCCAAGAGGATTGAGATGATGTCTAAGGTTATGAGAATAGTACATGAGACCGGGGTGTGAGGGGTGATAGTGATAGGTGGTGGAGCAAGGAAGGATGTAAGAGAAGATGTAAAAGATATAAAGGAAGAAGGGGAGGAGGGTTAAATACCTTGGATTGCTGATAATTAGTTTGAGAAGAGAGAGAGGTGCTTTAACCCAGGACGAAACTCCAGATGAATGTCAGAGTCTGGAGTTGAGCTGAAAACCCGCAGAGACGGGATGAAATGAGCAAGGTGAGAGAATGGAGTGACAAGAGAAAATATGCCTTTCGACGAACGCAGATCAAGACAGAATCTTCGAATGAGCAAAATAAAGAAATCGCTCTTCTCAAGACAAGAGACAAAAGGCAATTGCAGTTTGGCGATCGGGGGTAAAGACCTGCAAGATGTGCCCCAAGGAGATCAAACGAGTAGGCGTGAGCGCCTGAAGCAGCCTAGAGAGAAGAACCTCAAGATTAGGACAGGGTATTGGAGATCGATAATGAGTAAAGAGAATCCCAAGAAGGCTTGAAGTGCTGAAGGGGCACAAAGAAGTTATTGTGTGGTTGAAGGAAGATGAGATTGAAGAGAAGAGCTGAGGGAGAAAGGGCGGCCTTTTATAGACAGGAATAGAAGAAGCAATTATTCACTGTAGATGGGGAAGAGAAGAAGAAGGAAGGGAGGAAGATAAAAGCTTTGAAGATATAGGCTTGAGATGCTGAGGTGCACAAAGGAAGGTGTTGTGAGGTTGAAGAAGGAGATTGAAGATATGGGTTGACTAGAGAAAAGAGACACTTTATAGATGGGGATTTGATAGGCCAATGATTCACTATAGATAATAAGAGAGAGGATACAAAGATTGAATGAAGAAATCACTAACTTGCAAACAGGGAGAGGCGAAGGAGTTATGTTGCGGTTCAAGCGTTGTGTATGGAGATGAAAAGGGGCCAAGCTGTGATGACCCGTGTAAGTCAGCAGCTGCACTGAGATGCGAGCCAACCCACAACTATCTACAACGGATGAGGATGGGACAACCACCCTCAAGACAATAGACATACCAGGCAGAGAAGGCGATATCAACGCCTAGTATAGAGGCTATGAAGGTTTTCAAGACCAGTGACAACAGCCTCTGACAAATTACTAAACCTAGCAAATCTCTTTTTCATCTCAGCATCTCCTTACTTAAGACTGACAACTATATCATATAACTGAGAAACACTGACTTGGTTCAAGCTCTATCTATAGCCTATACCAAAAGAGATGACCTGCCCTCGCTTCGTAATACGCAACCCAACCCAGTCCAATCCAATCCAATATCATCTGACGTAGATGTCACGAAACATAACAAACATGCTCTGGCTGATACATAGGATGTGTGGGTGCTATGGAAGTCCTAGCATACCATTTGAATACTTGATGCCCTCCGAAAGTCGTCTAATCGCTGTATAGTGCGGTCTAGTATCTTTTAAATGTTCTTTTGACCCCGTGCCTTTTTTGTTACCTAGTTCTTGAGCTCATTTGCAGGGTAGTGCCAGCTGCGGAAGGTATCCATAACAGTTGTGAAGACGACGAGAAGAATACCACCTCCAGGGCCGAGACGAAGGACCTAGAGAATTGTTAATAAGATAGCACTGGATGGCCATAATCCGATAACTCACCTTGGGCAAGAAACCCTTGTAAAGAGCGCCGAAGCCCTCCTCCTTGGCCACAGTGAGAACTGAGGGCCAGGCCCAGTTGTACTTAGGAACTTGACCAGGGACCTTGGGGGTGTTCTGAATTCGACTCTTGACGACGTCCATGGGGGTGTTGAGAATAGTTCCGACAGTGCCACCGACAGCACCAGACAGGAGATCGTTGGTAACCTGAGCCTTCTTGGTCTCAGCCTTGGGAAGAAGTTGTCGGACCTGGAAAATGCAGCCAAAGTAACCGGCGTTCCAGAGAACGTGACGCCACATGGTACTTTCGAGACCCTGGTAGAGAGTAAGAGGACCCTCGGCCTTGACGGTCTTGACGACACAGTCAACCATGCCGTTGTACTTTCCAGCAGAGGCCTTGTCTTGCAGACGAATCTTGATGAGCTCAAAGGGAACGACAACGAAGGCCTCGGTGGCACCAGCTGAGGCACCAGTAAGAATGGAGAGCTGCTGGTTCATCTGGTTGACGCCAAACATCTTTCGGTAGACCTTGCCCCATTCGTCATTGGCAGCGAACTTGGTAGCTCGCTTGGGAGCCTCCATGAGGATGGGAGCGGAGATACCGCGGTAGAGTCGCGAGAAACTGGGGCATGATTAGTGGTGAGCGCCATGACACAATTGCGACCGCAAAGCGTACCCCTCCTGCTTGATGATCTTGCGGAAGCAGTCAAGCATGCCATTGTATTCAGCGTTGGCGCCGGAACCAGTCTGCAGTTGGCTGGTTGTCAAGTTAGCAATTGACTCGCTATTTCGAAGGGCGCACGCAAGGTTTTCCATACACTCGGGTCTTGACAACGTCAAGAGGGTACCTGAGAGTCTATTAGCTGAATGTCTCGAGAGCACGCGACAGCTGCGGCTATACATCACCAGAATCTATAGCCAGCAGGAGATTAGCATCTGCGCTCAAACGAACAAGACCGGCGTAAGTATACCTCCGAAACGCCAGCAATGGCGCCTAATCACCAATTGATTAGCCATTGAGTCCGGGCAAAGCAAGCGAGATCACAAGGACAGACTGCGTACCTGCGGCGAACTGGTAGATGAAAGGGAGGGGTTGATCGTTCGGTCCGGACATTGTGACGACTGTAGTGGCGACTGGAGGGAAGAGCAGAGGCGGAGAAAGAGGAAAAGAAGAATAAGAGAAGAAGAAGATCGAGTGCAGAGTTGACGCGAGTTGACAAGAGGGAAAAGAGAGGGATAAGGTTGGAGCAAGATAGACGATACCTGGCGGGCGACCTCCGAGCGAAGACCGGGCCGGGGTGGAGGGAATTTTGGTGGTGTCTAGGTAGGTAGTGTGTCTTATCGGGGCTAACTTAAACGATAAGGTGGAGGTGAACGGCAAGAAATAGGACGACGCCGAATGGGTCGTAAAACAAGCGCGTCTACGGATACGGTTGTGGAGATGAGACCTGGGGCAGGGGAACATTTACTGTAGTGTGATGTCTGTATATAGAAATCTACCGTGGTGATTCTCGGTGAGACGGTAAGCAACCGATGTTTGATGTCTCCGATTCTTCTCCGACTCTGCGAGCTTCTGCGTGATTACTGATTTAGGCAAGTCTATGATATCTGTTTACAGAAACACAAGGGCATTAATTACCTATATTCAAATCTTAGTTAAATCTGGGCATCTGAACGATATCCATGCTCACATGCGCTTACTTATTTACTATTTACCCATCCAATGCTATATAACCCAAACCGTCGTCATCCTGGTGCCCGACATCTGCCGCGAAGCTTGAAAGTCCAGATCAGCAACCGAACAAGCCTGGTACCTGAGTAAAGGGTCAGCGGCATGGGGAACGGTATCGAGGGGTCCCTTGTCCAGTGTCTGATAGGCTCTGCTACCAAGAAGACATGCAGCCACGACCCCACGGAGCCGGGATGTCAAAAAGAGCTTGAGCTGTATAGAGAAGCCGGCTCAGATGGCCTCGGGAGACTATGAAGAGATCGCGGAAACATGCCGATTGAGTATACATATTCGACCCATCTCCTCAAGTCCATTGACAGCCAAATGCCTTCCAAGAGCATAGAACAACCACTTCGGATGTCCGTTCAGCCCTTGGCCCGTTCCCCACGATGTTGATCCCCGTGCACCCGCGTTCCGTCCCCAGTCTACCGAATCTCGCGCAGCTTGCGCCGGCGCATCGTGCTCTATCCTGGCCACATATGCCAAGAATTTAAATACCTATGTACAGTACAACAGGTCTATAACGATCTTAGCAGACACATGAGGCATATCGCTGTAAGCAGGAAACACCCTCTGTAAACTAGGATTGTTACCGGTCTGGTTTACTCTACCCCAATGGATATAACTGTCTTCTGTTTACTGCCGTTGAGCTGATGCACTGTCCAAGTTGGCAGAGACCCAAATCCTGTATGCATATGTATATGGACGATGATCGTGATCCAGGGGTCAGCCTTTACTTCTGTCCTCCCCAACTTGCGTGACCCGCTTGTCCTTGGAATCCTCTCCGCTTGAGCGTGAGATTTGAGTACGGATATGTGACCTGCTGTTGTCACCGCTCGAGCCCACTTGTTTGTTCATCCAAGATACAGCTGACTGCCTATATCCCGTCATCTTATCCCAAAGGTTACGATGGTTATTCACGACACGACGTGGCTGTTTGTCCAAGTTTATGATGAAATCTAAAGGCATATTTACATCTCCAGCTTCCAAATGGACCTACAAACGACCCTTCAGCCTTTTTCGGGTGTTCTTATGACATCTTGCCAAAGACTCATCATCTAATGCCACTGTCCGAGTTCAGCCAGTAACAAAGGTTGGGAATGACAAATGAAAGGCGTCAATTATAGCCATGTCGTAAGGCTTGAGCTTGTGTACATAAGGTAGCTTGAGAGCCGCACATCTTAACGAAAAGAGTCATTATTGGCTTAAATTACCGTTACCATGTGCCTAACTTGTGGTTGAAGACTGACTGCACGTAGCTGTTTAATGTATAAGTGGTAGTGGCGGGGTAGGTCCCGTCGTCCAGTGTCTTGGGGCACGTTTTTGGGGCATTAGGTTGCTTAAAGGCGGGCGGGCACTTGCTGACGCGCACAATTGGATTGCCCGCCCCTCGGTACCTGGAAACCACAAGTCATCTTCTACGACATTGGTTCTTCGCCCTTCCAACCTGACAAATCCTGTCTTTTTTTCTATCCTCTCTACTAATTTACCTTCCTACAACTACTGCAGTACGTTCTCGACTTTAATCGTCAAATTTACGCCCCAACCGAAGCTTGAACGACCAGCGCCCCTTTCTGCCCTCCCTATCAGTTGATCGAATCCGTGCTCGGTGGCAACTTGTACCGGTCCCGAATAACTGTCGCAATTTGCTTCGCGCCCTTTTTACACCACTTTCGGCCTTTCCTGGAGCTCTATCGCATCTCGAGCTCTCCTGCGCTTTAAATTGCACCTTTAAATACGCCGTGACCCATCGAGTGTCACAGCGAGGTGCCTTTCGCGCTTGGGAGAGTCCTCTTGCCCCTGCTCATGAGTCACTTACTGTGGAAATACTACTGGGATAACGATGTCGACCGGTTTCGGCGTCTGCTGGCCCCAACCAGCTACAATGCCCAGTCAGTCTCAAAGAGCCCTGCGATAGGAGGAACCGGTAGTCATTTAGGAGGAAGTCCTGGTCTTCCTGGGACTTCCCCACGACCAGCAGCTAAGCAGCGACGAGCATCCGGTCATCCGCAGACACCGGGCAAACCAAAGGACGCCAACATTGGACGAACAGAAGTCAACAGCCGCGATCATGCTGGGTTGACTGTTTTACTACGTGCCGCCTCATCGACCGATCCGAACGCCTACGAGTTTGTTCGGGCTCTCATCGAACACCCTGCTATCGATCTCTATGCCCAAGATCCTGAGAGTGGCTGGAATGCCCTCCATCGATCCTTATACGCTGGAAATGTTTCGATTGCGCGCTTGTTGCTGGAAAAGGAACGAGTGGATTTGACGAGCCATAACCTGAGCGCCGTGAATAAAGTAGGGCTTTTGATCAAGACCAAAGATCACGAGGGTAACAGTCCTTTCGATGTTTACAATTCCACGATTGCTGCGAGGTCATTGAAGAGCATGGAGGATGGAAACAGCTCGGGTAGCGACGCCGACAGCGTTGATAGCGGAGGCGATGGTATACACCAGTGAGTAGACCAAGAATAATGATATTAGGGACTAGCTGACTGTTGTAATAGCATGGTAAAGGCTTCGCATGGGTTACAAAGTTCAATCGATGGTGACGAACTATTCGTTTTTGGCAGTAACAAGAATGTGTCTCTTGGAGTCGGCGACGAGGATGATCGCCAGTATCCTGAACGGATTCATCTTTCTAGGCCCGACCTTCTTATGCACCGGTTTTATCATTCTCACCTAGATGAGCAGGATGTGGAAGCGCCTTCTTCGTTGAATCTGGACGAGATTCCGACTTTGGTTCGAAACCGCCCACTGGTTATTCAAGATGTTTCCATGTCCAAACTTCATAGCGCCATCTTGACCACCGACCCAGTGTCAAATCTGTACATCTGTGGCGTTGGACGCGGAGGGCGTCTTGGATTAGGAGATGAGAACACCCAATTCAAATTCGTTCCTGTCCAAGACCCCTTCATTGACAAGAAGATCCACCAAGTCGCGCTGGGCCAGAACCATACTATGGCTGTTGTTGACAACGGAGAACTTTGGACCTGGGGCTTGAACTCCGCATCGCAGCTTGGATATGCTCTCCCTTCGCCCACAAAGCCAGATGAAGAGCCGATGAGTCTGACTCCACGTCAAGTCTTTGGTTCTCTGAAGAAGGAAGTCGTTTTGGGAGTTGCCGCGTCCGCCAACCATTCCGTTGCCCACACAGGGTCTTCGCTGTTCACCTGGGGTCGAAATGTTGGGCAACTCGCTCTCATGGATGCCGACTCAAGGTCACTTGACATCCAGCAAACTCCCAGGAAAGTTGCCGCTTCTCTTTTGGCTGCCCCAATCGAAATGGTCTCAGCGATTGACAAGGCTACAATATGCCTCTTGTCTAACCATACCGTTTGGGTCTTTAGTCATTATGGCTATAATCTAGTCAAGTTCCCATTTCCGGACGTCTTCTCAAACAACCTCGTCATGACGCGATATGAACCAGGAGGTCGAAGAGAAATAAATTATATTACTGCGGGAGGAGAAACCATCGCTGCGGTGACTGCACGCGGAGACCTATTCACTCTACATCTCAACGAGAGAGGAGACCCGAGCCAGTCTGCTGCATCCACTACCAATCCGGTCAAGATCAAAAACGCCCTGACGCAGCCGCAATGTATCTGGGATTCTCGCAAGGACGGTGTTGCTTCTGTCGGAGTTGGAGAACATGGCTCAGTCATCATCTGCACAGAATCAGGGGCTATTTGGAATCGAGTAAAGCGCACCAAAGGCAAGCAGGCCGGATTTGCTGGATTGAGCGGCGCGAAACGCAAAGATTTCAAGTTTCAGCGAGTACCTTACATTACGAACTGCGTCGCTGTCCGAAGCTCCATATTCGGTGCCTTTGCGGCTATTAGAAAGGATAGTAAAGTCATGGCTCAAGAGATTGAGATTGGCGAGAGGTCGCTCCGTGACGACATCGGTTCCCTTCTCTGTCTGAACGACTTCGAGGCCCTGCAACATCATGGCGAATCCAAAGGCACTCGGAAAGTATGGGAAGCGGCTATTGCAAGAGAGAAGCGTGATCCAGTCAGCCACGAGATCCTTCGCTCGGCCGACATTGAAGCAGACTTACGGCGCTGGCTGGATGTGAACTCTTTTCAGTACGATGATCTCAACATGGCAATTTGTTCCTCATCTCTGCCCGATATCAAGATACCAGTTCACAGTTGGGTTCTTGCCGGGAGGAGTCCTGTTTTGCGGCACGGGTTATCCCAGTTGCGCAAGCGAGGGTCAACGTTTAATACAGATTCTTTCAGCATCCAACGCGTGGGAGATAAAGCCTTGTTGACGCTTCTTGAAGTCGACATTTACACTGTTCTTAACGTTGTGGTTCATGTTTATCAAGACAAGTTCGTGCCAGTGTGGAAGTACACTCGTGAGGCGCCACCACATGCGTTCCGTTTCCGACACATCAGGACAGAGTTGATGAAGATCGCAACCAAGCTTTCTCTGTCAAAGCTAGAAGCAGCAGTACGCTTGCAGACGGGCGTGGAAGAATCTCTTGATAGCGATTTCAAGCAAGCTATTTCTGACCCTTCGTTCTTTGATGATGGTGATATCATCATTGAGCTAGATGGCGAAGATGTTATGGCACACAGTCAGTTACTTTGTCAACGATGCCCGTTCTTCGAGGGTTTATTTCATGGCCGTTCCCAAGGACAGTGGCTCGCTGGACGTCGTGATGGCATGGCTTCGGCAGAGAGAATCAGGGTTGACCTCAACCATATTGATCCGGAAACATTCCACTATGTTATGTCCTTCATCTACGCAGATGTTGGGCAAGAACTCTTTGATGACGTCTCAGTATCTAACCTAGATGAGCTATCAGAGCTAGTGCTGGACGTCATGAGCGTTGCGAACGAACTGATGCTTGACCGACTGTCTCAAGTCTGCCAAGGCCTCATTGGCAAGTTTGTGACGACAAGAAACATTTCAAACTTGCTCAATGAGATTAGCCCATGTTCTATCACAGAGTTCAAGGATACTGGACTCGAATACATCTGTCTTCAGCTCGAGTCAATGCTCGAAAACCACCTACTGGACGATTTGGATGAGGATCTTCTCTTTGAGCTTGATGAAGTGGTCCGAGACAATCAACTTGCGCGCTTCCCCTTCGTACGGAGTGGAAGGGCGGAACTACTGCTTCACGAAACCAATCCTGAATTGGCTGCTGACATTGACGAAGAGCGCCAGACCAGGATCAAAGAGATGGCCTACAAGATGATCCAGAGAGACGACGAGAAGAAGCTGTCATCCTCGTTCAAGATGCGAATGGGGAGCCTGGATGAGGGCAGCCCTTTGCAGACCCCAGATACAACTCGACGCAAGTCAAGAGGTGGACGCAACGAACCTTTTAGCCCCAGCCTACGGCCTAAACAATCACAGGCAGATATGATTTTCGATATGGAAGATGAGGACGGCTCTTTATCCACCAAGCCGCGATCACCAACGAACGAAGCTGTCAACCATCGCTCGCCTGTGAATGTGGATGGCATGCCTCGGCTTCCCAAAGCGTGGCGGGAGCCAAAAGGCAAGGAGCCTGCGGGTTCCGCACATAGTCTAAATTCCATTGGCTTTTCTTTATCTCCGGAGTCACAACCGTCCGAGCTGGGTAGCCAGAAGATTCCTGGCGGCTTACCTTCAAGACCTGGTGTGCCTTGGGCGTCTTCCAAACTAGCCACATCAAAGTTGGACCTGAAAGACATCATGTCCGAGGCGTCGTCTAGGTCTGCCTTGACTGCCGGCTTACAGGCTCAGAAGATGAAAGACGCAGCTGCTAATAAACCCCAGACCAAGATATCTCAAAAGGAACGGAAAAAGCAGCTCCAAGTGCAGGCGGCGGCAGAGGCAGAGGCCAAGAATGAGTCGGCAAACCACGTGCCTTGGGAAACAGTCCAGGCAGTGGGACGGCCGGCACCTTGGAAGGCAGCCAGCTCCGGACCCAAGACGTCGTTGAAAGAAGCCATGTCTGCAGAATCAAACATGCCGGGGGGGGTATCTGCCAGCGCAAAACCTCTTGTCGCCTCTGAGACGAAATCAACGTCTGCGACACGGCGCACCGCGTCACCGGACACAAGATTTCCAGGACAGGGTCGAACCAACAGCTCTCCCGCGATCGTTGCAGGACCCTCGACAGAACAGCCTAAGAAGCCGTTGGTGCCACACTCCAAGTCGTACATTACACCGGCACCAAAGGCGGAACCAACACTCGGGTTCAGCATGGCGGATATCATTGGCCAGCAGAAGCGCGAGCAGGAGGCCGTCAAGGAGGCGGTTGCGAAGCGGTCGCTACAAGAGATTCAGCAGGAACAGGCTTTTCAAGAGTGGTGGGACCAGGAGAGCCGAAGGACACAGGAGGAGGAGGCTCGCCGAAAGCAGAAAGATGGTCGAGATAAAGACAAGGGTATGAAACGCGGTCGTCGAGGACGAGGTGGTAAGGCCAAAGGCATTGGTGAAGCGGTCGCGGAGAGCGGCCAAAGCGGCGGTGCAAGCGGAGGCCGGGGTGAAGGAGCCACCGGCTCGAGCGCTAACAACCGAGGATCTGGAGGCGGGCGAGGTGGTGGTGGTGGTGGCCGAGGCAGAGGAGGTAAGGGACGTGGCAACAAGGCCCAGGCTACATGATATTAAAGTTGGAATGTTGGCTCTGAGGTGCATAGAACTCAAAAGGGGCCTTGAACAGCATCGAGGCTTGTTTGATAGTTGAATAGCCTGTCTGTGGCTTTGTTTCATTATATCCTTTAACTTTGTCTTGGTTATGCACGCCGAGAATGATGTATATATGACCATCTCCGATTTGTAAGGCTTTAGTTCAGTGACTGTCTGTGTTGACACTACAGTTGCATCAACTTTATATCTGCTTTTAATGCCTTTCAAGTAAAAATAAGTGTTATCTAGAACTTGATCTAAAATCTTTAAGAAAGTAAAATTCTTAAAGGAAATCTAATAATGAGAGACGGTCTAGTTTCTTCTGTTATAAGTGATCATACAATTTTTGGTGTTATCACTATCTGCACTACTGTCTAACCTATCCCATCCATCTTCATTCGAGCCGGCGACTTTTGTTTTATATTTTCTCACGGGATCAGAACCGACGCCTTGGTTTGTTAAGCCTCAGTAAGTAAAATATTTGTAATACTTACAGACTACTTCGTAGTTAGCTTCCATCAGGGTGATGTTTCTCAAACATCATGGCTCTCAAGGTGCCCGTATAGATCTTGTATGCTGTTATTGTATCAATCTTGTAAGTGATCCTGCAGGGGGAGAAACACGGATATACATAGCCTCCTAAACAGTCTCGAGGATAAACAGCTCTACTATCTTATCATCGAATGGGTTAGTACAAAGATAATATCCTGAGTTGACATATGTATCTTGCTATCTTCCCTCAAGTCAATATCTTTAGCTACTTATTCTTAGTAGTCTATGGAGTCGATCCTGTTCTTTCTGCCCTAACAAAACACAGAGAGTCTTCCCCGTCCCGGATCTACAAAGCTAGACTGAATACGGAAGCTATGAGAAACGCACGCAAGAGGCAGAAGCTGCATGATAACGAGCTGCGTCGTAGCCAAGCAGGCAGCTCAGCTTATCTCCAAGTTGGGGCATTTGAGATAAGCAAAGTGGTGATGAGTCGATGTGGATGGAATGGTGACTCTTCCGAATGTGACAACCATCATAAGCAAACGAGAGGAAGACTTTACCTATGGTATTTATTGTCATAAATTACAAACGACAAACCAATAAAATCACATCTGGCGTACATGTTTTCACGTTATATTGCATGATAGCAAAGCAAAAAGACAAGGACGAGAACCTCTGTGGAGATGGATCTCAGGCACTTACTCTAGTGGAGGCCTAGGCGCTTGCTGCCCGGGCCCCAGAGCATCGTGCCCGGCATCCACTGGAACGCACTGACCAAAGTCCCCTGTTGGCGGTGATCCGAGCCCTGTGGAGATGGACCTGACCGGGACCCGGGCCTCTTCCATTCGTTTGCTGGCGGGGAGTTATCCATAGCTGCCTACTTAAGGTAGGTACGTAGTTGTCAATATTGATATCTTATCTTGCTTGCTTGTCTTGGTACCAGGTAGATTCTCTCATTGTTTGGTATCACAAGACAATCAATTTATTTTGGATTCTTGATCGTTCATCTAAAGCTCTATTATGATCATCTTATTATCGACTTGACTAGAATAGTCCCGTCTTGACTCAACCAGGCGCATAGGAGCCTGTGACGTGCGGCTCTAGCCCATGACGACACCCCCGTCCATCCAATCCACTCCTAGTCGCTAGGTCATCACGAGGCCCCTTGCTCTTGGGACGTCGTGACCTCTATTTATCATTATCGAGCCTTTGTCTCAGCTCAGATAAACAAATCAATATCTTTTCCCCTTCATCTTGACTCGTTTTCTACGTCCCTATCCGTAACGGACTCCTGCAGCAACCCGCCAACAACTTGTCGTTACGAGCAGTGGACAGATGCACAATACAAACTTAACTTGGCCTTGCCTCACCTCTAGGTCCCTTGGCTTCTTGTTAGTGCGTGCTACGACAACTGCTACTACTACTGTACAGTGTTAGACCCTCTTCTCTCACTCAGACATCCTATTACATCGACAACACGACCCTGGGACCTGCGTCTGCCTGGCCTTCACCCTGCTCTGTGCTGTGTTGTCCTGCGCCGTGCCTGGATCTCACCGACATCGAGTTGACGACCAAAGCCCCAAGCTTGTTTGCCTTCTTTTTACACTTCAATACAACCTCCGCTTCTCCCCCCGATCTCGCTCCAATTCACCATCGAATTCCCCTCTACTTATCGACATACACTACTCTAGAGACATGAACCATGGATGAGCAGGTCTCCTGGCCGATCAAGATCCCTATACGTTCGTGATCAATCCATCTGGCAGTCAGCTTCCACTTCGTCCTCAACGCGCACGATATACTATGCACCAGCAACCCCGTGGCCCAGCCCGGGTGTCATCCCCAGGCGCGACGCCTCAGCCGAATATACCATCTCGATCCAATAGTACCCGCGAAGCTGTCCTGGGCTCCAGACCTCGAGCCGGCTCGACCATTTCTGGAAGAGATGTTACGAATTCGCCTACTCTTGAGAATCCCCCGACACCGGCACCACCCGCCGACTCAGTCAAGAAGCTCGACCAGATAATACAGGTATGAACAACATGCCGGAGACGTGCACTGAGCTATCGGGCCGCTGATACTTCATCTCTAGAACTTCTACGCCAAGACCGCGGTATTAGTACTCGACTCTCGTATAAAGTCTAAGCCCGCGCGAGGGGCCAACGGCGCGCGGAAATCCAACAAATGGGTAGGTTTTTTAGCTGTTTACACACGCATTCAGTAGCTAATTGTCGATTAGTTTCAAATCGAGACAGATGAGATTGACGACTTTAGAGATGAACTCAAGATCTGGAAGAATTGCGGTATTCTCGACAACCGCCCACCTCCAATGATTATCGAGGTCTACTTGGATACATCTCGATTAAAGGAAAGCCAAAGTCTTGTTATTGTTGATGAAAATGGAAAAAGATGGGATGTGATGGAACAGCTGAACTCATCGGGTTCCTCCAGTGACAGCTCATCCGGCGCATCACGAAGAAACAACGAAGTCATCATAGAGAGGTGGCGAGTTGAGCTCAAGTACGCAGGCGTGACACCCATCGACTTTGGCCCTATTCTACCCACTATTTACAAAAAGGCCATTGTTTTCTTCCGATCTCTATTCACAACTACCCGTCTGCTTCCGGCGTGGAAGTTTGCTAGTCAGGGACCAGCTAAGAACTCCCATCCAGCTCTCACCCCACGATGCAGGATACGTTTGTCTCAGTCTGACCGAACGCGTTACGATCAACTGCGTCTTCCCATTGATGGCAGACCAGACCCCGTGACGGAGTACATGTTTGGCGATCTGGAAGTGCCCGTTGGACGGCTACGCACTGTTGTCACGTATCGCAATGATTGCAACTTTCGCGTGGATGACTCTGAGGCCCTCCTCAGTTCTCGTTTCATGGGCGTGGACGAGAATTTCTTTAGGCCCTCCCTTCCCCAACAAAACGACAAAACGCGGACACCCATGGCCGAGGTGGGATCACTACGTGACAACCGGCAGCGTCCAAACTTGAGTGATATGCAGCAGGCTTATGGAAGTTTATCGACGTTCCACGGGAACGTCCCAGTCGGAACCAGCCCGATATCTGCTTTGAGATCGGTGCGGCCACCAGGTTCTGACACGAGCTCACCTCCTGGATCCCTGCCGCTGCAAAATGAACAGAATGGCCCAAGCTCTCTGCCAGTCCGTCAGAGTACAGCACGGCCTGCCTTACGGACGACCGAGGGCTCAAACAGGCGGCCCTCGGTATCTTTTCAGCCCTTCAAGGCGGGTTCACTATCGGCCTCGCCTGTTCCTCGTCAGATAGATCCTGAGCCGGCCTCTCCACAGTCATTGACGCGCCCAGGTCTCCCGTCACTTCGGCAGGCAGGAAACCGAACGTCTCTTACTGCTGGCATGCCGGCTTCTTTGCGGGGTGGCCCTCCTCCGCCTGCAGAAGCTGCTGTTACCGGCTCTCCACGACCTGCATCAACTAGCCGCTATAGTAGCAGCTTTACACATCGCCGTGGTCGCCTGTCCTTTGGCGGAGCTAGTAGAGCCGGAGATGACGAGCAGAGCAGCAGTGGAAGGCAAAGTCTGGCTTCGTCGGTAGCACAGCCGGGATCTGGGCTTCTTGCTGAGGTAGCGGGCACCAGTTCAGATTCGCTTCAGACCGAGGATGATAATATCTCCGAGTTCCTTAAAGCGCTCGACAGCAAGAAGACGCTCAAGAGCTTTGAGCCCTCGAAGAAAGGCGAATCTGCCACAAACAGGACAGTCGCCCAACTTTCTCGTTTTCACATGATGAAGGACTCAAATAACGCTCTTACTGAGTCGATGACATCGTCCGTACAAATGCAGCGGTCATCAAGCTCGTCAAGTAGGCAACTGACGAGTGTGCCGGGGATGACAGCGCCAGCATCTATGTCTGCATCGTCGTCTCCCGGCAAGCCGCTCTCACCACATACACCGCACACACCAGCCATTCCTTCACGGCTAAGTGAAAACTCGATTATTGACTACACTGGTCAAGGACGTATCACTTCGCGTCAAGGGCGGGCACCTGAAAGCGCTCAGCCAGGGACTATTAGAGAGAACACGATCACTCAGGACGGCACAACGGCTATCGACATCCCTCTGTCACCTCGGCTTGCAACATACCAGCGACGGGCGAGCTCTGTGGCACTGCACAATCGGTCAATGGTGGATGAAGATGATACGGACCTGGCTTTTGCTCACCGAAGTATTAGCCTAGGTGCCGACGATAGGGAGCCGCCTACGTTGAGCATCTTGTTGGGTAGGCAGATGCAGCTAGAGGAAGAGTCGACGCAAAGGGAATCAGACGCACTTCAGCCAGCTGCTGAAATTGAGAGTGCTGACGCACCAGGAATGATGCAGCGAGGACTGTCGGAAGAGAACCCTCCAGAGGGGTTGATGCCGGCAGCAACGTCTAGCTCACCTTTTGGTCGACGACGATATATGGGTATGGCTTCACATAGACAGACCCCACCCCAGTCATCACGTGGAAGTTTCAACGGATCTATCAACAGGCCGGCCCGGGGTGATGATGACTCGGTTAGCGAGGAGCCGTTGGTTTTTGACCTTTCAGAGATGGACCCGCAGGGCCGACGAAGCATTGAAGAGGGACGCAGTGGCGTGCATGGGGCGCCTAGCATTGGATCTAACAGAGGGGGGTACGAGAGTAGAAGTGCTTTGAAACGAGGTTGGTAAAAGAGCAGCTATCAGCTATGCACTGCATGCGCACTTTGGACCATTCACACGACAGATACATCAATTTGGCAGCGCGGGAAACAGGATGAATATCTATGGGCTCCATTTACAACTAAGTTCTTTGTTTCAGAGGCAGTTGAGTTGCCGGCAGGACGGCGTATGGATTTATGTCTGTACTAGATTGCTAGGTATGGATGAAGTGAACGGCGTATAAGGGTATGTACACATTATTCATAGCAGATAGTGAAGATGAATGTAGCTCCGGCTATATCACAACATAGGACAGCGAAATAGCGAAATATTTACATATAAGATGGAAAGACTATACTCGGCCTTTGCTCTTTGATTGACTTTTTGATTGACAAGTTTCGTCTTTCACGTTTTATCCCTACATCCTTGTTGCTCTTAGTTGATTCGTACCACGCCACACAAGGACGTCGTCACCAGCCATGGGACGCGCAACTGAAGCGTATAAGATGTGAAAGACCACGCAAGTATGAAATTCTGATTACAGAGGCTGTAAGATCGGTGAATCTACCTTTAACCCTTTTACTAGTATTGCAGTTAAGCTTGCTTGTCTCTACTGTTAGATACTTACCTAGGTAGTCATATGAAATCTACTCTGATGCAGCAGCGCAGCTTGATACCTCATAGAGGTTGCCCCGGCTGTGTTCGTGTGGCGTAGTGTGGCGTACGCGTGGCTTCTAGCCACATGAACCGGGGAAGCTTGAGCCAGGAAAGGACCATCCAAGCTCAGCCCCGCTGCCTTGATGACGAACAGGAAGGAAGAAGCAAGCTGAAAGGAAGCCTGTTTAAACATCTACGGATATCCTACAGCATAAACTTTTACTTTACCTTAGTTTTCCTACCTATTTTTCAACTCCCGTCCCTACTAAGAAGCCTACGTACGGCCCTCACGTTGTCGAAAGAGTAATTCCCTTCTACTCAAACGGTCCGTGTGACGTACTTCGCCTTGCCTGTGGAGAGTGCGACAGCCGACGACGTAACCCAGGGTCTTGGTACTAGACCTCTTCATCTCGCATACATTATCACGAACCGACTTGTCCACCAACAACTGCGTGTCTCTTATTCATACCATAAGGTCGCTATCCACCCAAGACACCCAAGGCTTCTAGCCAACGAATACTTCTCGCGCCTCTCAAGTTAACTTCCTCCTCACTCCGCTCGCCAATAGCTTGAAACCCAAACACCAAACATGTTCCGAGCCTCAGCAGCAGGCCCTTACGACGATGTCGTCAGTATGTTATAAGCCTCTTGCCCTCTGCTGCCTCGGGCGAGCTGCAACCAATACTCGCCTCGATATGTCCGACTCGTGCGACTAACCTCATTTCAGCCAAGGCGACCGACGAGAACCTCACCTCCGAGGACTGGGGCGCTATCATTGAGGTCTGCGACAAAGTAGGCAGCGATCAAAATGGTCCGAAGGAGGCTGTTCAGAGTATCATCAGACGTCTTGCACATCGCAACGCCAATGTCCAGCTATACACTCTTGAGGTACGCTACCCTTTGCCATCCGTCACATACTTCACCTGCTAATCATGAGGTAGCTTGCACATGCACTTGCTCAAAACTGTGGCAAGAACATACACCGTGAACTCTCCAGCCGCGCGTTTACAGACGCCCTCCTCCGCCTCACCAACGATCGCAACACCCACACACAAGTCAAGTCCAAGATTATCGAGCACATGAAGAGTTGGTCCGACATGTTCAGCAGCGACCCAGAGCTGGGTATCATGAGCGACGCCTACAACCGCGCCACACGAAGTAACCCGAACCTCCAGCCTCCCAGCGCTCCTCAGAAGCAAGGTCTTACCGATGTCGATCGCCAGAAGGAGGAGGATGAGCTGCAGATGGCGCTCAAGCTGAGTCTGCAGGAGGAGGAGCGCAAAAAGACTGCTGCCACTAGCCCAGGCGCGCAAGCTGGTCCTAGTAGCCAAGAAGAGAGTCTTGCCCCTCCAGCACCTGCTGGCACCACAGCCGCCACGGTTAGCCGGGTGCGCGCACTCTTCGACTTTGTTCCTTCTGAACCTGGTGAGCTCGAATTCAAGAAGGGTGACGTGATTGCTGTCCTAGAAAGCGTGTACAAGGATTGGTGGCGAGGTTCTCTTAGGGGAAAGACCGGCATCTTTCCGCTAAATTATGTTGAGAAGCTTGCTGATCCCACACCGGATGAGCTGCAGCGCGAGGCTCAGATGGAGGCTGAGGTGTTTGCTGAGATCAAGAACGTTGAGAAGCTACTCACACTATTGAGTACTTCGAACACAGCACCTAGGGAGGAGGATAGTGAGGAGATTTCCGTGAGTTCGACCACATATACTGCGTGTATAGAGTGCTAATGGGCTTTACAGAAACTATACCACCAGACGCTTGCCATTCGACCGAAACTCATCAAGTTGATTGAGAAGTATTCTCAGAAGAAAGGTAAGTCCTGAATACTACAAGGCACCGGATGGATATGTTGCTCACAATTCACAGATGACTTCACACAGTTGAATGAGAAGTTCATCAAGGCTCGACGGGACTATGAAGGCCTGCTGGAGTCTTCCATGGCCCACCCTCCCCAGCACAACTACCAACAATACGCAATGCGACCAGGTCACGGCCAAGGCTATCCTCAAGCTGGTGGGTATGCTCCTCAAGGAGCACCTCCCGTTGACCCGTCACGATATTATACCCCTGGCCCAGGAGGTTCGTTGTCCCTAGAGGAATAGACCTAGATAACTCATACTAACCTGCTTTAGAGCAACCTCCTTACCAAGCCTCATCCCCTCCTCCCAACTTCCAAAACCAACAACAAGGCCAGCCAGTTCCTTTTTATGTAGCAGGAGCCGAAGTGCCCCCTGGCTCGCAACAGTACCCCCCTAGAAATGAGTCTCCCGCCGATGGCAAACAGCCTGCTCCTATCAACACCTCGACGCCTGGACAAAACTTCAACCCCTATTCGCAGCCCCAAAGCAACAACCCGTATGCACCAGGGCCCATGGGAGGGCGACCAGGCAGTACATATGGAGCTCAAGAGTTAGCCACGTCTGTCTACGATTCGCCCATTGCGACCAACAACCCGCAACAACTAGCTTCGGCAGCTACATTCTCAAGCTCAGTCTATTCCCCCGAGGAGCCAAATAATGAAAACGCTACGGCGCCTCCTAGCCACTACACAACCTACCAGCAACAGCCTCAGCAATATCAGAGTTATAACCCCCAAGCTCCTCCTGCTCCTACAGGACCGGCCCCGCTTCCACCCCAGAGCGTTATGACACCTCCGCCTCTACAGCCCGGAAATGCCGCCGGGTATGATGCCCGTCATGGCCTGCCCAGCCATAGCCCAGCTGGTGGGCAGCCTCAGTACAAGCCCTATGTCCCGCCTGGCGATGGCCCCTCTGCGCCAGCACCAGACAACTACTACCAGAGCGGTGGTGTTTACTAGTGACCTCGATAGTGAGGGAGATCGAGTCTCGCTATAGCTATGAATACAAACCTTATACTTTCATGAACGAGAAAGGACTCTTTTTGTCATTTTACGGGCTAATCTTTATATCCAGCGTTGCTATATCGAGTTAGCTACACAGCATGTACTGTATGCGCATTCCTTTTTGGGCGGATAGTCGTTTTTTTAGGAATTTGCCACGTTAAATATCTAGGCTATCGCTTTAATGCCATACGATGCTGGAGGGAATTTTTGGAGAATTTAAGATAGACAACATGGTAGTGAAGAAGAGAATCGTCAACTCAACGCTATTGCAACCAGTCTCTTGTATTGAATCAACTTGATATGACTTGACAATTAGCAATTCTGTCTATATTTATTATTCTTTGTATAGAAGTGATTTAATGAGTCCGATATCGACTCTTTGAGACTCTCTTGGCACTGTGTCCTATGCACCAATCATAATGCAGTTTCGTTTCATAACCTGAAACTTCCACCGTCGCGCCCCTGTAACAGCCCTTTTTTTTCGCCGCCTCGAACCATTCCCTTGCCCCATCGTCTCTCTCTTTTTCCCTTCTCCTCTTCTCTTTGACTCTAGTTAATTGAAATGGATGAATTATTCACTCTGCTTTTCTTTTCTCTTCTTTACGCGACTACCCCTGTCGGCAAGTTTTAATTTCCCCCTCGTGGTTTCAGCTGGTTCTGTAATTGCAAACGTCACTCACTCTATTCTCACTATTGTCTTCTTAAGCATCACCCCACGCCACATCACATCGGCACCAAACTACCACATCATCAACATGAAGACTACGCTCTTTCTCACTCTTGTCTCTGCGGCTGCGTCCCTCGTCAGCGCTGGTATCGTTGTCACGCCTGTCTTTATCAACCAGATCGTCGAGAAGCTGGCGGGTGATTGCCCCTATGGTGTAGTTACCCCCCAGGGCTGCGCGTACGTACTCGATTTGATCCCTCTCGTTCCCTGATTGTTGCTTGCTGACTCTTGAATAGTCCTAAGCGCGACTAGAGAGTTGTTCTTGGTTTGATGGTATTTATGCTTGGGTTTGGCGTTTGGGATAGTGGGCACGAGTTCTAGGGACTTGTTCAATTTGATCCTCTCATTCTTTGGTATAGCGAAGTGAGCTGTCTTGTATCTTATTATCTGGTAATCAACATGTGAACAAATATGGCAGCTTAGAGCAATACATCGTGATACTGCATCCAGAGGAGTTCTAGTAGAATTTATACAACGCCATGTCGTAGCAATCAATACTATATCTTGTTTGCACCAGTCAAGGTTGAATCTCTACAAGTCCTGAATGTGGCCAACTCGTAACTCTCCTTATGGTCTCATGCTTACAATAACCTGTCGCAGACTTACATCATGACTCAACCCATGCTCTGCTAAGGCTGCCTCCTGCAAACGCCAAACCTGTTCTCCTAGATCCAATCAGCGTTCAAGATATGACTACTTCGGTTCATGATGAGACTATGATTGTTTGAGCCGAGTTAGACCTCAGCCTGTTTCAAATCATGACTCTGCGACAAGAATATCTGGGCAGAGACACAGGGGTTTTGTCACCACTTGACTTACTCACGATGGATATTCAAGGCAAGATGAACTACCAAAGCCAGGCCAATACAGTCGAAGCTCAACGCAAAGGAGACAGTATATCAATCATAGTAGCTCTCATTCAAATAATATAACAACTCTCGACTTACATTCACCTCCAGGACCTAATTTCCCACCACAATTACCTATTGGCGATAGGTATGTGGAACGTAAACCACTCTAACTAAACGATACCTCAACTCCATCCCAATTATTCTCTTTGGTGTAATATGTAGTCTTTTCGACTTAGTGACCACCACCGCCACCACCATTGGTACTCATACCGAAGACCGCCAGGGCCACGATCCGAGTAGAATGGCTCTGCTTTTACCTCTTTTGACACCGATTATTGTCTTTATTCCTTTGTAGAGGTCCCGTTAGTAGAGTCATCACCCGCTGAATTGGCGGAGAATGCGCCAAAACCTCCCTGACCACCACCGAAACCACCGAAACCACCTCCTGGGGCACCACCTCCTGGGGCACCACCTCCTGGGGCACCACCTCCTGGGGCACCACCTCCTGGGGCGGGAGCGCCTCCTGGAGCACCTCCAAAGCCACCACCCTGTCCTCCACCCTGACCACCGTTCTGGTCCTGGTTCTGGTCCTGGTTCTGGTCACCGGCCTGATCGCCGGCCTGGTCACCTTGGTTTTGATCGCCGGCTTGGTCACCTTGGTTTTGGTCTCCAGCCTGATCACCGGCCTGATCTTGGTTCTGGTCACCGGCCTGATCGCCGGCCTGGTCACCTTGATTCTGGTCGCCAGCTTGATCTCCTTGGTTCTGATCAGCTCCCTGATCACCGCCTTGGTCGCCCTGGTTTTGGTCACCGCCCTGATCTTGGTTTTGGTCGCCGCCCTGATCTTGGTTTTGGTCGCCGCCCTGGTCCCCTTGGTTCTGATCCTGGTTCTGATCACCACCTTGACCTCCTTGGTTCTGGTCACCCCCCTGGTCTTGACCTTGGTCACCACCATTCTGATCGCCTTGGTTATCACCGGCATTGCCTCCATTGTTGCCGCCGCCGCCTCCTCCTCCTCCTCCTCCAACGGTGATACGAATGCAGTCATCCTGGGCTCCTCGCTGAGCAACAGGCATAATGACAGGCTGGTGGTTGGCTGCAGAAGACATGGAGCAGATACGGTAGTTGCCAGCAGGTAAACCACCTTCAACGTTGGCAGTCAGAAGACCTTGACCGTTGCCCGCATCGTTGACGCCCTTGAAGAAGGCGAACTGCTCGGGATCCAAGGGTGTAGTGGGGTTCAGAGAGTTACCGGTATCTTGAACGGTGATGTGGGTGTGGCCAATGATGTTACCAGCGCCATCGAGATCCTGCGGAGCCGAATAGTAGGTGGATGTTGCGTTGGTAAAGGTGCCAGGGGCGAAGTTGATCAGTTGTATTGAGATGTCAAAGTCCTGTTCGGCTTCGATATCGTCACCGTTTTGAGGTGATGTGAAAACAGAGGAAACCATCCTGTTGGCTGCGGGGATTTTACCCATGGCTGGAAGAGTCAATCAAATGTCAAAGGCCAAAAGATCCTGTCGTAACTCACGAATACCGTTACATGAACCGTCTCGGTTTTGCTCTCCGTTGGTGAGGGTTTCACCCGAACAGAAGTTGATAAAGTTGGCATCGTCCCTGATCCCAAGTTAGTTATGGTTCTTTTGAGTAGGTAGTTATGGAAAGTTGAGGCTTACGTTGCAGAGGCTGCTTGGCCGTCTTCGCCGGGATTGTTGCCATCTTGCTGAGAACCAGTTTGAATGGCATCGTCCTCAAGAGTCGTACCGCCACCGCCGCCTCCTCCTCCTCCATTATTGTTGTTATTGCCTTGGTCGCCGCCTTGGTCACCGTCTTGGTTACCACCTTGATCACCGCCGTTGTTGCCGCCATTGTTACCTCCGTTATTGCCGCCGTTGTTACCTCCAAAGCCGCCACCACCGAAGCCGCCGCCGCCGCCGAATTGTCGTCGTTGGACTGCACGGGCGAGGGGGTGCCTTCGTTGAACGGCAGCAGCTTCTGTGATAGCGGACATGCCCAAGAGAGCAACAATTACACCTTTGACCTGCATCTTGGGTGGTTCTGTATCAGTCTCGCCAGGGCAAACGTAGGAAAGAGCCCGAGTATGTGTGGATAGAATGTATCGTCTAAAGATTTTCCAATGGTACCAGACCGCTTGGAAAATGAAGAAAAGAATGGTCACAAGCACAGAAAAAACCAACTTGGTCTCAAAGGAGCGAATGAAAGAATGAGACACTACCAGAGCTGAATAGAAAGAAAGAAAGAAGTAGGTTCGAAATGAGAACGGTGAGAGGAGGGTTTAAAGCATTGGTGAAAACTGGAGAGGTTTTCGGAGAGCATGATGCCGAGAAAGAGAAAGAGACCTGCTATTATGGTCATCCCAGACAATTCAACGTCTCGGACTATGCACATCAGACCGGATGGCATCTCGGCGGCCGGAGGGGGAGGGGATGAAGGGGGCGAGTTCAGGGTCACAACTCCATGACTGGGGGTTTTTGAAGCGAGGAACAGCAATAGCAATAGCAATAGCAATAGCAATAGCAATAGTAATAGTAATAGTACCAAAAGGTCTTTGGTCGTTTACTAGGTAGACGAGAGGCCCAGTCAGTCTGGCAGGGGAGGGAGGCAGCGATCAAACTCGAGGAGAAACACCAGAATAGAGCATCGTGGAACACAGAAGCAGCACTAGCCCAGTCTAGCTGCGTGTCTGTGTCTGAGAGAGGCGAATTCGAGACAGCGGCAAAGTAGTAACGTTAGTCAAGATGATGGATCATGGTTCTCAGGTGATGTAACAAGAAGCGTTGGAGAATGTTAGTCAGTTGTGAGCAGACAGAGCGTATTGGCTAGCGCTTGGCTAATCTTGGCGGTCGGTCATAATTCCGAGGAACTGATGAAAGTTGTAGGAGTCAAGTAGGATCTTGACGTTGAGATGCGGCTGCATGCGTCTCAGCTGTTTAGACAGTAGCCAATCAGGTTCCTTGCCCAGCTGTACCTGCAGCAGCTGCTACTTGTAGACTCTCTAGAGGGGGGCGGGGGTCCCGGGGGGTTATAGCTCCAGGCACAGGGCGTTTCGAGCACTAAGCTTCTGAGACGATGCTTTGAAAGCCTCAGTGTTGGAGGATGTCGAATCTGTGACTTGGCTTGATGGGAGTAATTCTTAAATCCGAATAAGCGATCTATGAATAGGTAGCCGGGTCGATCCCTCTCAAAAGTATGTATGTATCTATGTATGTATGTACACAGCCGTCGATGCTTGTCAACTCATTTTCAGTGTCTAGGTACATGACTGACAAGTGCCATGGAAGAGTGGGAATATCTATGCGCATAACATTGTTTACTGCCTAGGTATAACTTGTATCACAACACAGTCCTTGTTCTTAATCAACTCAACCACTCACGAGAAGCGTCCATCTCTCCCATTGGAACCAAAGACGGCGGTAAACCCAAACTATACCCTTTCAATACTATGTAGAACCAACGCCAAAATCTTCTCGATAAAACCGGTTCTCAATCGTTGATAACCAAACATGTTGCAGTTGCGTCGCAGACAAGTCTGGCATGGATATAGGTACCCTACATTAACACAGCAACCATGAGACAAGGTAGCACTCGGCCCTTACAATGCCACAAGCCAAGTAAACCTGGAATGTTATAGGTCATTAATTTATTAAATCCGTAAACTCAGTAATGCTTGTTTCACTGTTACAGCCTGTTATGCTATGGCTGGGGCCTTTTCGTCTCAGGCTTGACGTGACATTGGACGAAACCTAGCAGAGGAATGGTTCAATGGGCAACTTGTCTTTTCATGGATTATTGGCAGATGTTTGAGAGAAATCTTTCGTCGATCGAGCGCCAATTGCTGCTATCTATCTCTTTGAACAATGATGCGCAGACCCAGATGCAAATTCAAGGTGCTTATACATTTCCAAGCTTATATAACACATGCTAGCTGTCGTACCTAGGTAGTCCAAAGTACATGCCAATCTATACAAGTAATACAAATTATAGCTCCTCAGACATCTGCTTCTCAATCTCATTGTAAGCCTCTACGATCTTATCCAGCCAGGCAGCCATTCTGTAACCAGCCTTGGCGACCTGCTCCTCGATGACCGGGGCAGCTTTGTCAAAGTACTCGCCCCCCAGCTCCTGGCCAACGATAGCATCGGGACCTTCGGGCAAAACTGTAAATATATGTTAGATGTGAAATGAAAGTTATTGCCAGGGTATCCAACTTACCATGACTGCACACAAGGGCATTAGCCTCTCGGGACCAGGCCATCGCGGTGCTGATGGAGTCGTCAAAGTTCAGGTCCTTCAGCCAGGCGTCCTTGTCCTCTGCAAACTTGCCATCGGTAATCTCAACCGCCAGCTGGTTCGCCCATTTTTGAGCGAGCTTGAAGGGACTGCCGTGCAGGCCGCCCAGAAGCTTCTCGGCAATGGAGCTGTCCCAGACGTGGTGAAGGTTAAACCCGCGACCGTCAAACTTGACCAGGATGCCGTTGCCTCCCTTCTCAACATCCTCATTGTGAAGAGGCTGGTGGAGATCACCGATAAAGTGAACGACAAACTTGGCGGCTTGGTTGCGCCGCCAGAAAGGTAACTCGGGTTGGAGCGACTGCTCGGTATAGTTGCGAAGAGCGGTGATGACACAGCCATCGTCTTTGCAATCGCGCTCAAAGTCGACTTCGCACTTGTTCGGCGGGCTGTCGTGAGCGTCGATAAAGTGAAATGTCTTTGTGTATCGGCCCCAGTTCGTGTAACGGATGGAGTCGGCCCATGAAGCTATCTTGGCGAGGTAGTCATCCTCCTCATTGTAGAGGATGTACTTGAGATGCGCCTCGGTCGTGTTGGCAACAAAATGACTGGCAAGGTAAGCGGTGGTGATGTGGCCGAGACCTATGGTTTGTGAGTATGGATGAGATCTGAGGATGGGTGATATTGGAATGCACTTACTGCCCCAAGCAAGGGCTCTTGGGAGGTTGACAAGGCCGAGGGCCAATGCGCTGCTGGAGAGAAGCTTCATAACTACCTATCTAAAGAAAAAGGGAGGATGAATACTGGAGTTTGAAGCTATGTAAATGGAAGAAAACTAGACCAAGTTTCAAAAATTAGATGGAAGAGATGGAAGAGATGGAAGTGATGGAATTTCAAGCTGATCCAAGCAAGACGCTGGCTGGCTAAGCTACTTAAGCTGCAGCATGATCGATAGCTGCTCATGAGCTGTCAGGGGTTCGAAAGCAACGAGCTTGCTCATGGCGAATCATGAGGAGCATGTGCCGCTCCACGTGAAACATCGAATAAAGTGGTGGCTCAGAGATGGCTAAAAGTCAAGGCGGGAAAAGGACAAAAAAGGTAATTTTGTTATATTAAAATCTAGCCAGTTGAGGAGATGCTGAAAACCTTATTGCGAAACTGGATACAAGATTCATCATGGTTACTAACCTTATGGTCATGATACTCTGTAACTGCTGTATGCACAGATGCACAGACAAAGAGTCACTCAGTCAGTATTATCGGAGTGACTAAAACAGACAAGACCCTGCATTTCTCATGTAGTTACTCCATCACGCGCCTTGCTTAAATCAAGTCCCCCCTCCCCAGTAACGTTAGGTCCCCATATTTAAGCTCACACGATCTCCAAGGCAGTGCGTCACAGATCAGTTCAGCTCCCACGATAAGCGCTGCATAACTAAGGTAACTGGCCAATACATTCGAGCAGGTTACCAACGAATACCAGGATCGATAAGACTTAGAGCACCCGACAACGGGGGTTGGTTGTTTCTTATCTGCTCTAAGCCTCGTTCCGCCAAAGATCAACCTTTTTCTATTTTGTTCTCTTTCTGGGCTTGAAGCTGATCTCAGAACGAGAAACTGTCATTACCCATTTCTCCATTCTCTGAATCTACCTTACTACCTTACCTCCTGCCCTGCCGCAGGATCATAATCGGCGTTGCCCTCGCGATACCCACCTTTGTCACACCACCTCCTACTACACTATCTAAACCTCTACTTTTTCTTCCTCTTCTTCCTCCTCTTTCTTGTTTTACCAATCTTTCAGCTTGTCTCCGCTCCTCTCGGTTCGACAAGTACAACAATCTGCCATGCCGCTGCTGGCCTCAACCTCAATCGCCGCTGCGGCGCATGCGCTACCAGTCACATTAGCCTTGTCCGGAATCTTTGGTAGTATCAGCTTGACATCCTGGATATGTCTTCTTGTGCGTCTCCCCAATCGCGCATTTCTCCCGCGTTACAGTCGCATGCGCCTCGACACAGTCTTGCTGACCGCGGACCGCTGACCATTCTCTGCAGCTACCCCAATTGTTCGCCAACTACAAAGCCAAAAGTGCTGATGGCCTCAGCATGGCCTTTTTGGTCGTCTGGCTACTGGGCGATGTCACAAATCTCATCGGTTCGTGCTACCCAGATTACAGTACCCCTTCAGCGCGCGTTCAGCCATGACGATCCCCCATTCCTATCCACCTCCACCAATTCAAAATTTGCCTCTTCGCACAAAGGAAAAAAGCCATTCATACGCCATATTCTATCGCCCTGTGGTTGAAAAATTTCTCATCGGCTAGGGGTGGCTTGCGCCAACGTCAGCTCTCCAGTTTCGCTAATTTTGCATTACTAGGAGCCTTGTTCACCCGCCTAGCTCCCACCGCCATCGCATTAGCCGGTTACTTTTGCATTGCCGACATCGTTTTAATCGGGCAAGC
Source organism: Fusarium abutilonis (assembly GCA_021655885.1). Classification (NCBI taxonomy): domain Eukaryota; kingdom Fungi; phylum Ascomycota; class Sordariomycetes; order Hypocreales; family Nectriaceae; genus Fusarium; species Fusarium abutilonis. The sequence goes on from JAJJWN010000056.1 coordinate 95,246, forward strand.
TCTTTACTACAACACCCTCAATGCCCACCGAGCGGGTCGCGACGAGGAACCGCGATCGACTGATGGCTCAGAAGAGTCACCACTTCTAAGCCGACCCCGTAGGCGAAGCTCTTCTTACGGCCTTCCTGGGTCTCAGCGCCGCCATGCGACACACACCGAGTCCTCGATGGAGCCATTGAGGAAGATTGTAACTGGCGAAGATGATACTCCTGATAGCAAGCCTTGGATCCACAACACTCTAAGCCTGCTTGCTGTCTATGTCATTGGATTTACTGGTTGGTTTGTCTCGTACAAGGTTGGCGCCTGGGAGAGCGGTGACTCTGGTACTCCAGACTCGCCCGATGATGCCCAGACTCCAATTGAGCTTGCTGGGCTCATTCTAGGATATGCCAGTGCGGTGCTTTACCTTTGGTGCGTTCTCCGCGTGGGAAAGCTTGGTGCTCATGCTGATATGCTGCTAGCGCTCGAATTCCCCAGATTATCAAGAATTACCAGGAAAAGTCTTGCGAAGGTAGGTTTTTCCTCTTTGATAGCACAATTAATGAGACTGACATTATTCACAGGCCTCGCATTGCTTTTCTTTATGCTCTCCATGAGCGGGAACCTCACATATGGTATCAGCCTGGTAGCCTACTCCCAAGACAAGAAGTATCTGCTTAACGCGCTTCCTTGGTTGCTTGGCTCCCTGGGTACGATTGTAGAGGATCTCGTCATCTTTGTTCAATTCCGAATCTATTCCAACGCTGCGCGCGAAAGTGCCATTGAGTCTTAGATGGACAACACGATACGACACGACACCGATCACGCTTGCAAAGAATGAAAGGGATGACTTTGGTGGGTCTAATGTGCATGAATTGGCGTTGCATCCATACATACGTATGGGATTGGGACAATTTATTATATGGCTGGTGAAGGTTTAACGGGTTACAAGGCTTTATCCTCAGGATAGAGGTACATGAGATGATATTTGGGTTGACTTGCTTGTTTTTTTATATCTGTTTAGGAATTCATTTATGATCTTCTGATGTCATTGGATCCATACATACTACCTTATCAAAGTTGCAAACTCCAAGTATGTGATTAGTTAGTTAGACCACAACTCGGCCCATGAATTCATTCTCTTACATGCCATGGTGGGGCCTACTCAACTCGAGCTCCGATGACGGGACAGTTTTGGCGGGGTTATCAGCCCCAGGTAGCTTGGAAGTTTACCAGACTTGACTCATTCGACTCAACACCAAAATTTAACTACTAACACCTCCTAACTCATATTGTTTGGGCTTGTCTCTTTCAATTTTAAAGTCCAACGTCTTTTTCTCATATTCTACAACCATCATGGCTTCCCAATTCCCTACAAAGAAGTGCGGTATGTCTTTTCCAGCCCTGATTTACTTTCCCCCCATCCAGTTTCACAGCACAACTCTCACACTTTCATTCTCTATATCTATATCTATATCTTCGATCCTCGCAAAACTAATCAATTTCTCCTGATAGGTGTCCTCGGTGCCACTGGCTCCGTCGGTCAGCGCTTCATCCTCCTCCTCGCTCAGCACCCTTACCTCACCCTACACGCCATCGGCGCCTCATCTCGCTCCGCCGGCAAGAAGTACAAGGATGCCGTGCGATGGAAGCAAGCCGCGCCCATGGGCGACATTGCCGAAATAGTCGTGAGAGAGTGCAAGGCTGAGGAGTTCAAGGACTGTGATGTTGTCTTTAGCGGTCTTGACTCAGATGTCGCTGGCGATATCGGTATGTTCCCTCTCGTCTTCTTTTGACTGGTATACTGACCGCGAATCCCCTCAGAGCTCGAGTTCATCAAGGCAGATATCCCTGTCTTCTCCAACGCAAAGAACTACCGCCGCGATCCCCTCGTTCCCCTCGTTGTCCCCACCGTCAACCTCCTCCATCTCGATCTCATTCCTCATCAGCGCTCTGTCCGCAACCTCAACAAGGGCTTCCTCGTCTGCAACTCCAACTGCGCCGTCATCGGCCTCGTCATTCCCTTCGCCGCTCTCCAAGCCGCCTTTGGCCCCATCTCTACCGTATCCATCGTCACCCTCCAGGCCGTCTCAGGAGCCGGCTACCCAGGCGTCTCTAGCATGGATGTTATCGACAACATCGTTCCCTTCATCTCAGGCGAGGAGGACAAGCTCGAGACCGAAGCCCGCAAGATTCTCGGCCGCATCGATGACTCCGGCACCGCATTCGTTGAGCAGGACGGCCTCCGCGTTTCTGCCACATGCAACCGCGTCCCCGTCATGGACGGTCATACCGCCTGCGTCAGCTTGAGCTTCGAGCGCAAGCCCGCTCCCTCCGCTGAAGAGGTCCGCAAGGCCCTCCGCGAGTACAAGTCTGAGGCTCAATCTCTCGGATGCCCCTCGGCCCCTGAGCCCGCCATCAAGGTCTTTGGCGACGACGAGCCTGACCGGCCTCAGCCCCGTCTTGACCGCGACCTCGGCCGTGGCTACACCGTCAGCGTTGGCCGTGTGCGTCAAGATGAGGCTGGCATCTTTGACATCAAGTTTACTGCTCTGAGCCATAACAGTGAGTTCTATTTCCACTTGCTTGAACTTGAATTATATACTGACTATTATAGCCGTTATTGGTGCGGCTGGTTCGTCGATATTGAATGCCGAAGCCGCTATCCTCAAGGGTTACATCTAAGTAATGAATATATATGAATGTGGAGTAGCCGCGAATATTGGGGATGAAATTGAAAAAAGAAAAAGACAAAAGTATCTGATCGGAATTTAATATGTTATTACAAAACACTTTCAAACACGTTTTCATGTGCTGAAGAGGTCTTGACGATGAAATCCACTTTAAACGTACTCGATTATTCAAGATGGTCTGCAAATCGCCGACCATGAGGGTATACCTTATCTATTCATGCCCCAGCGCAAGTGTTCGAACACTAGTAATGCGCAACTCATTGACTATAACCAAATTCCAGCACGAGGTCCTCAAAGCTCCAATATTCCATGCTGTGCTCTGTATCCCAGTGCGCCAGCTACCCGTACGCCAACAATTACCAAGAACTCCAGACGTAAAATAAAAACGCCATATCATAATGGCTTACCGCCCATATAAACAAGTAGGGTATACGTAGAATCATCGGCTACGATCTTCTGGGGATGGCGACCTTGCCCTACCAAGGCCGCTGGAAAACATGCTGAGCCAACCGTCGTGTCGACTCCATCGTGAGGATCTCGGCTCAGCTGACATCAGGCCCTGCTCAAGGTCGGATTCTCGCTCTTCGGAGCGTGCCCCAGAACCTTCTGCAATAGTATCATCGTCATCATCATCTTCATCGTCACTTGCGTCGTCGCGATAGGGCTCATAATGCGGTTCGGATGACGAGCCGTGAGCGAGAGATCGAACAACGTCACCCTTGCAAATAGGGCAGGTTCGTCGACGTGTAGTCAGCCAAGGAGTGCTAAAAGTCATTAGCAATTGTGCGCAACGAGACGATACAAGTTATAATACTCACATGCACTCGACATGAAACTCGTGGCCGCATGGCAGGCTCATCACTTGGCTCACACCATCGACATATTCCTCAAGACAAACCACACACTCGACTTGACGTCCCATATACTTCTTCCATTCAGCAGAGAACCCGCCAGAACCCTTCTCGCGCTCAGATCGAGCATTGGTTCTCGTTGCGGTTGAAGGCGTTGGAATAGCATCACTCGGGGATAATCGTGTCTCATCTTCAGGCACACCAGTTGTAGTCCTGGATCGAGGGCGTGGTCGTGAAGGAGAATCTTGCAGCAGAGGAGTGGTTGGTGTTGCGTCAGATGGTGAGGAAGCCCTCGGCGACAGAGTCGGGGACGGGGCGACAGTATGATAAGTCCGGACAGGTAGGCGCTCGACAACCGACTTGGGGGCTCTCCAGCGCCGTCGACGAATTCTAGCGCGAAGAATGAGAAGGGCGTATACAACAGTCAAAGTAATCAGTGGACTGATAACCAATACGAGAAGCGTATCAAAGAATGGGCTAGCATTGCTCGTGGGGATGATGGTGACCCAAAGTCCTTCGTGTACGTCATCATCCGCTTCGTCGGGTTCCTCGTATCTCTCGTCGGGTTGATCGGAGGCAAGAATTGGGGTGTTCTCTCCATCCTCAGCAAGGAACTGCACGATAATCTCCTCCTCATCCGTAGCAGAATCAGCGGCGCTTATGCGATGGTGTTCAGTGGAAGTCTTCTGAATTGGAATAATAGGCTTGAGCTTTCTGGAACCATTTTCAAGGTTCCAGTCACCATAATTATCTTCCGATAAGAGAGGGTTTCGGATACTCTTCGGCGCGCCCCTGACCACCTTGTCCCTTTTGGTGACTGGTTTACTTTGGGATTTCGGAGCCGCTTTTCGTTTCCGAGGGGGAGGCTTGGTGGAACGACCTTTTGTCTGGGAGTTGCCGACAGATCGTCTGTCTTGAATCGATGGCGATGAGCTAGATTCGATTGCTTGCTTCTTTGACCTGGGACCCCGTTGAACCCTAAGAACAGGGTTGCCTTGGTTGTCGAGAGTGTCTTCGATGAAGCTGCCAGGCTGTGTAAGCGCAGACAGCAGCTGCGCAGTGGTACGAGCAGTGAAAACAGATGGAATCGTGACATTATCGACTTCTGGTCCATGTGCGAACATTTGAATAAGAGGACCGCCTCTCTGATTATCGCCGACAATGACCGCAAGCGCGCCTCTTCGCTGAGCCCACATAACCTTGTCGAGAAAACCGCAGCCGCCTCGCATTAAGAGCGCAACCTTACCTTCAATCTCGGCGTGATCGTCTGTCGTCGAAACATGTGTGGGGGTGGTGTGACCATTGCCTGCGTTAGGGATGATAACCCGGTCGCCTCGCTTTGAACGTGAAGAAGAAGCTGGCCTAGAAGCTGGCACAGAGGGAACAGCAGCCCGTAAAGCCTTGTGCAAAGCAATAGCTTCAGCCTTTTCACTCCATCCTGGCGTGTCGCTGCAACCCAGTTCGCCAGTGCCGTGTATAAGAGCATCCTCAGCAAAACCACTACCCACCCATAACTGACCACTTAGACCGCGGGCGGCGAGTTTGGGGCCAAAAGCGGCTGGGCGGGCGGCAAACGAAGTGCTGTTGTCGTCGGTTAAGCTGATGGCAGCATTTGGTGGAAACAGTGAAAAAGGTGTATTGTAGTACATGGAGCCCCAAACGGACTTTGTCGATTTTTGTGAATCATCATCTTTGGAGGGCGAGGACTGGTTGTCTGTCTTAGGCTTGGACCTGAAGTTACCGGCGGGGTAATCGGCGTAGGCAGAACGAAGCGAGGATGATATAGCGCGACAGAAGAGCAAGAGAGAAACGGCGATGAAAAGTATGAGAATAAAAACGCGTGGAGGGCGCATTTTGAACGACGATACAAAAACAACGACTCGCCAGAGTGCAAAAGGATAAAGAGAACAAGAAGAGGAGAAAAGAAGAGGAGGAAGAGGAGGAGGGTAAAAGAGAGGTTGGTTGGTTGATTGGTGAGCTGAGGTGTGAGTGAAGTGACCTTGGGGTCAGTCGGAGATATACCAAAGACGTCACTTCGGGCCTAGACCGATCATGCGTCAGGTCCCTTCGTTTTTGGGTTGGGGAGGATGGGATATTCCGATGGGAATACTCGGGACGTGAGAAAGATAAAGAGAAGAGCTCAGTTACGGCCCTGGGCCAGGGTTTTAAGAAAAGTGTCCCCCGTTGTGACAAAGTAAAAACAATGACAACAAAAAGTATATGCGTTATGTAAGTGCAAGGCAAAGAGCCTAACTTACAGGACGACAGGAGTTTAAAGAGGGAAGTTGATGTCAGTGTGGCTGACCACGAAGCTTGGCCAGTCAGAGACAAGTATACAAAGGAAAGAAGAAGAGAAAGGAAAAAGAAGCGGTATTGGATTGTAAACTATAGAGTAACCGCCCATGAGAGAGAAAGAGGTCACCTCATAAGTTATCATCTAACTAACGGATGTTAATAGGTAGCCTACGACCAAGCAAGTCAATGGCTGAATGAGAGGGGAAAGACTGCGACAAAGGTATGACGAGATGCCGCACGCAGCATGGCGCTCGCCCTGTAAGTGGAGGGCGGGGTTCGGGGCGGGGGGGCTTTAGGCGGCCCACAGCAGCCCAGAAACAGAGCCATTAGGGTACCCCTGTCTCCTTGTGAGCGCTGTAAGCGGCAGCTCAGCCCCCCTAGAACTCGATGGGACTCTTTGACTTCTAGACCTGACTTTAATTATCATGGGTCCTCATGATCAGGCGCCCATATTGCCAGGGTCTCGCTCTGTTCGTCTGGCGGTCACATCATGTCACGAACCTGAAGCCCTCTGAGCTAAATAATCGGGGTACGCTTAACGCCGCAAAGTTGGTTCTGCCCTGGCCAGTCTAAATTTACCGCAAGCGGTCGGGTCGGTTGATGATCCATATCCACTGCAGAGTGCATGCAGACTCAGAGTCAGGACTCGAGACTTTCAAACTATCGTGTAACAAAAATATACTGGTACTTTCTCAGCCTATAGATCTTTTTCAGCAGGAGCAAAGAAAACATATTCTTTGTGCAAGTGAAACGTTGCAGGGCATGTATTGGTTGACGAAGTCGCGTGTTGTTGTTTTTTGCGGCCGGTGAAACAACCAGCTCTCTTTATGGATTGGCTGGTTCTTATTAGAGCCTCACTTACAACATAACAACTCAGGTTCTGACACGTGAGACCGCCAGCTAAGCAACATGTCGAGCAGGTACCTACAGACAAGTACGTACAATACAGCCTTTGCCAAGCTAGCTTGGCTTGTCGTGTTCTGCGCCAAAAACTCTGTATCTAGGTTTTCAACGGCGTAGTCATACAACACTGGGCGCTTGTGCAAGACGCAACATACACCAACTGCGCATAGAGTAAAGGAAGCCAGCATCTCGTTCGTATCTCGTGCCTGAGCTGCCTAATTTATCCCTGCTTTGACAACGCGCTTGCAGGTCTGGACTTAAAATAGATCCCTCGGGGACCAAGCTCAAGCTCGTCAATCTAACGCCTAATCCGAACCTTTGACTGGCATCATCGCTTTGGCAACGATCTATAGCATCAAATTCAATTCAAGATAAAGTGCTTTGAGTTTGGTTCTCAACAGAGCTTAGTATTCAACTCCGGCTTGGGTATCGATTGCTCGGCGTTACCGCCAAAGTAAAGTTGAGTTGTTGTGTATTGTATATTGTGGCACCACGATTTGCTAGTCAAACATGGCGCCTACCCTCAAGTTACCCCCGGATCCAGGTACCGAATTCAGTCTTGTAACTCAAGTCGAGTTGAATTATATCCGTACGTCTATAGTTAAGTGCCGGAGTTGGGCAGTCCAGCCTCTTCGTTAATCATATTCATTCGTCAATGTCTTTATCCAAAATCCACCTCCCAGTTTAACCGTCTTTCCATTCAATGCGCCAAAGCTAATCACCAAAAAATCCAAGACAGAGCACATCATCGTCCCGTCCAGAACACGCTACATCCAATCGCTTTGTGCTAAATCGACAATGCCGTAACCTTGATCCAATCCGTCGGTTGTATCCATGTGCAACTAATCCTCCGACTGTAACACTCCATCGGGCCCGACTCTCTTGCCGACATCCCATGCCCTCTTCTCTCCAGCCTTGGACCATTGCACATTCTCTGCTGCTTTCTCATCCGTACCACTGGCCCGCTGTATCTGCTCATCGGCAAAGCCAGCAGCTCTCATACGCTGCTCCTGGTTTTGCCGCAGCTTTTGGCGATCTCTGAACGCCTCCACCGCGTCATCCCAGTTTTCACCGTCTTCATCCTCATCTATTCGCACGTCAGTCTTGGGATCGTAAGATTCTGAGAATCGTCGATCGATGCCCGAAGACCCTCCCACTGTTCCTCGGCCCCGATATTTCGGAGGTAGTGCGGGACCGATGAGATCCTCTAAATTATCCGAGCCCTCATCGTCCTCATCCTTCCGTTTGCGGTCTTCCTTCGTGTCCAGAGGTGATCGATGTCGATGCCTACTCTTAGATTTTCTAGGCGATTGAGACCTTTGCCGGTGTCCAGGCGACCTAGACCTAGACCTGTCCTTACGCCGGTGACTGCGACGATGACGGCCTTCCTCTTCAGACTCTCTATCTCTGCTTCGTGATCTTTTGCGTCGTCTGTGTTCTTTTCGTGACCGCCCCGAGCGTTGGGATCCATCATCAGTCTTACTGTGACTATCTTCCCGAGACAGTCGACCATGCTGCCTGCGATCACTCCGTCGATCTGTAAAGAGGTCCTGTTCCTTTGGTTCTCGTTCGCGCTCGTGTTTTCGGTCTTTTTCGCTACGTTTCGAATCCCTTCTCGATGAAGGCCCGGCATCGTCTTCAGAACTTGGTCGCTTTTTGCCGCCCAGTATGGCATGAATATCGCCCATCTGCCGCCGTCTTATATCATGGACGCTGGGATTTGTTTTGCGCCGCTTGACTTCCTCTGCGCGCTCTAAATCCTTTAACCGTGCTTTCGATTCAGCAGCTTCCTTAGCTAGAAGCGCTCTATTGTGGTTGTCTGTGTCCTTGATAATATGTCGTAAAAATCGGGTATTCGGTTTCATCATATTTGTCGGTCTGAAGCCATGTCAGCAACAGATCCTGCAGAGCTCGTTTGGAACTCCAATTACTTTTTATTCGAGCGATAGGCCTCCATGCCCACGGCCGAATATTTCAGAGAGCAGTCGCTTGCCTCCTGTGCTAGAAGGTTGGCGACATAATCGTCGGTCAAAACGTCATTGTTGTTTGACATTAGCGCTCGCTTTCAAGAGACCAAGCGATACGCTGATCTCTGTTATTTTACGTCGAGCCGAATGGAAATGTAAAATGTGCCAAAAAATTTAAAATTGTTTGAAGTTGGAGTTGGAGCCGTTTGTCTTTGATTAGCATCGAAGTTCTATCCATTGATGTCAGTCAGCATGTGCCGCCCGCCACCGCCCTGAGCCGGCAGCATGACCGGCACTAGCCCAGAATAGGTCTTAAGTAAACACATCCCGCGCAGCAACCTTAACTTAAACACGATAAACTCAGACACTTGACAACTCTTGATCGAATATCGAGTCGCAACATCATTTCAGCAAGCGCTGCGTATCCAAGATGGAACAACCAAATACACAAAAGGTTCTAGAGACCTTGGCCAAACTCCGGTCAACACAAGAAATTTCAATCATCAAACTCAGTGAGCCCATCACAAGCTCAACACCACAAGATGCTCGACAACGAACGTCAGATGTGTCGAATTCAGCCTTTGACGCGCCTACACCTGCGAGCTTAACAGCCGATCTTGCACATTACAAAGAGTTGTTTGCCAAACTGCGCTTCTCATACGTGCAACAAGTCACAAAGGAAAAGTTTATCAGAGCCATTGTCGGTGACCCGCCCATGATTGTGACTATGGAAGAGAATATGGAGCTTGAGAAGGAAAACGCAGTCGCCAAGAAGCAGCTAAAAGAGCTGAAGACAGAGGTCGCGGACATGGTTACGGACCTGGAGCAAAAGGGCATCGAGCTGAGCAAAAAGTACGAGAGCGTACAACTTGAGACGACAAAGCTGCAGGAGATGCCATCCAAGGTTGAGGAGCTGGAGATGAGAATCGAGCAGCTACGGGCTGGGCAAGAGACACATGAGGGATCCAACCCCATCATGAATCTACCTTTGGCCAAAACACAGGATCTAGTCAACCAACGGAAGCTCGAACAGCAGGAACTAGCAAGAGAGTTAGAATCACTGCAAGTCAAGGTCCCTCGAAAGAGAAAGGAGGCTGAGCGACTTCGCCTTGAACTACAACCTCTTGAGAACAAACGCCAAAACAGTGCAACTGCGGCGCGCGAGGCAAGAAGAAGAAAGGAGGCGGCTCTGGGTGGTGCGGCCGACGACTTAGAGGAGAGAGCACGATGGTGGAGAGCTAGTGAGGGGGTATTGACACAGGTGTTGGGTATCAAGAATTAAGGTTGCTTGGATCATGAATTGGGGCCAGAAGTTGTTTGGTTATGACTGGTGTTTGATAGATTGGACAAACGGATTCGGGACAAAGGAGTTGGAGGCTATGTAACAATGACCGACGGTGGTTGTGTTGCGTTTTAGGTGCGAATGTATAATGAGCGTCTATATTGAATACGTTTTGGGGCTATACGTCCCAGCCACAGTTATTGTTACCTACTTAGAGTCGTGTAACGAACAGCCGGGTCCAATTGTAAGACGAATCCTTGCGACGCTGGTTACACAATAGCTTCTTGAGCCCGGTTGGTGGGAAGTACGTCCTGTTGTAACACAAAGCAACTTTGAGAGCCTTGGTTTTGGAACAACAGAGGGGAACTAGCATATCGCAGAATGTTACGAGACACAACAGCCCACTTTGTTCGATTCAAGCTGAGCAGTTCATAGTGGCGGCTTTGAGCAATGACAAGAGTGCTCAAAAAGAGCCTATCATGAATATCACTGAACAAGAAAAAACAAGAATGGGCCATGCTACCAACTGCCAACATCCGAACTCCAGCAGACGAGACTGGTCAAATCGAGTATGTGGCTGATGAGGAGTCCAGATATCAAGCTCAGGGACATAAGGCCACAGTGGTGTTTTACATGTCACCATGATTTCTCGTACTTCATTTGCTCGTGTCTTTGGGTATATTCTTAGTTCCCACGCCCTTCATTGATGGGTATGTTGTCGATAATTACTTAGCTGGTACTTCTTGAGGACTATGCTCCAACGATGTTAATTGCGAGCCAGCGCTGCTACAACCCTTGTGTCCACAGGGGTCAAAGTTCAGCATCTCGTTGGTCCTGCTTGGACACTTGATGCTGCGATGAAGATGGACATTTGTCCTTCTTCGTAGCCAAGCACTTCGCATCACTTACTAGCTTTATCAGAATGCTTGCGTTCAAGCTACCAGTGGTCTTCAAGAGACCTTGATCTTTCGTGCCCATGATAGTCCTGCTCCTGATGTTACCGGCGGCTCTGGACATAGTACATGACAACTGCTAGGGAGGCAAATTGGGCATCAGGAGCTCGAGGTCGCCTGAACGAATCGTGGCAATGCACAGAATGGAGTGAATATGGCTGGAAGAATGGACAATAACAACGCATCCTCGAAACAAGGCTCCAGAAGGCCTCGATAGCTCCTGGGTCGAGAGTCTAGGGTACTTTGTTGCCACAGCTCGAAATCTGTAAAAACGAATGGGATCAGTTATCACAGAGTAAAGAGGTAACTGAATTATGGGCTATGAACGTAGAGCCAAGAACCGAAACTTGGCTGAGGGAAAAATCTACGCGGTATAAACACTCGAATCTGGGGAAACTATTGACTTACATTCAGAACAGCAGCCTAAAGTATTGCCCTGCAGCCGTCAAAGAATGTTGTCTCCCTGTCCCAGAAATTTTTAAGGGAACTATTAAGGCTCCCCTTCTACTTAGGATATTACGAGAATCAGGCCACTGTATATATCCAAACCCAACCGTATTTAGAAACTTGTCGTTTATAGCCCAGTTCGACGGGATATCTATGGCATTGATTTGAGTCTCTTTCTAAGCATAGTAAGTGCTATATATCTGTTACTCTGCACATCACTGCCGGAGTTATCAAGCTCCAGGAAACCAAATACAAGATATCACAGCATATCGAACTAAAAGGCAAATATAGTGGCACAATCATGCCTGTGCCTATCACAATGCTCGCCATGTGATCTTCTGCGATGAACTAACATGTGGCAGCTTTACTGCAACCTTCTCTCACTAATCAGAGTAGGAATATATTTTCGGCCATACTCTACTAATAGGAAAATTACTTGGTTGATATCTCCTGTAGATCTATTCCACCCTTCCGGGGGTGCAGTGCCTTATCGTGCACTCAGTCATTACACCCCAGGGGGGATTCGGGATTTCCTAATTCCTTAAGCAGATATGGCAGAAGCCAAGTCTCAACTCGGTTCTTGATGCAAGGTCTAGACTTCCTATTCAGTGAAACTCTTTAAGAAGCTTCGAATTTGTCGCTTCTGGGTTAATCGATGTTTAGAACAGAACGCAGTTCAGTCAGAGTAGAACAATCTACGGACTGATAATGGACATAAGGTTTAAAACAAAACCAGATCTGACATGAATACTTAGTCACGAGATCAAGCACTGCTAAGTATAGTAGATGCCTTGTAGATCATGTTATTTAATTGGCTCCTTTAGTTTCCAAGTAGATCAAGTCAGCGCTACATAGATACCTGACTGGACGAACAGAGCTGAAAACTCGTGATTGAGATTGATGAATCTGTCCGCTAGTGGAGAGATTAAGCGTGGTAGTAAGGCACGACTGTATCACTAATGCTGATATATTATTACATGATGGCTTGGGGTTGAAATGCAGATGTCTGATTAAGACGAATAGGACTATCATAGTCAGACCGCCGTAGTAAGGTACTAGGTAGATAGTGAAAACTGTCGTGGTCCAAACTTCGGCCTCTGTTTAAATCCGATCGGTCACGATAGAATACGCGTACTCGATTAGAAATGCTAGAAAACCGAGACAGCTTTACACGGGGAATATCGAACCCCGACCTGCATGCGGACAAATGGGTTACATCGGGACCCGTGAATAGAGGGTGTCCATATAGTAGGTGTTTGGGTTATTATGTCCGCCAAGGGTAGAACTGCCATCGTGAGCCTGTGAGGGGAAGACAAGACTCTCTCTGCTACACTTGAGGCTTGGCTCTTCGAATCGCTTGCCATTCCAAGATTCTCAACACGCAATTCACGGGGCAGAGCAAGGCAGAGCAGGGCATGGCTTAATTAAGTTTGAGGCGGAAGGGATTTCGTATCTCGCTTTTGTGACCCACGTGCATCAATCTCTCTTGGCGTGGAGGTTTTTGCAGGGGATCGTTAGATGCATATAGAAGAGACAAGTCAGCCAAGCACCTGCGGCGCATAAAACTAAAAGGAGTCTGGTTGTTGCTGCTGCTGCTGCTGCTGCTGCTGTTGTTACGTAGACAAGCGGTCTAAGCCACGACAGAAGAAATGAGTGGTGACGCACAGTATTCCTTGATGGAGGATTGCAATGCTTGCTGAGTGCCCATGTCGTGGGCGAAACATGGCTGTAGTGATAGAGGTCCACACATGTGTGTATGTAGTATGTATACATATGTATGTGTGTGCTTGCTTATACGAAAATGTTTTGTCGAGTTTCCGATCTGTGTGAAACGGTGGAACCTGGTTGTAAATCATGAAAGAATGAAGGATGGATATCCAGTTCTTTTCCACAACGCCGAGTCTTGGGTAAGATTACGTTCCAAGCCCTTGGGAATCCAGCAGCTTATACATATGTACTGGTTCTCATGACTCATTCATTACTTTATCCATGTCCACATCTACATAGAATTCGATATAACATGATAATGTGACGGGAGTTGTGCTCGCCCGTTCCCGCACCCCGGCCCCACTTCTTACACCGCGTGGCCGTAAAAGCCCCACATGGCTTTTGAATCATCGCGATGAATGCGATATGGGTACGCGGGTTTGTATGTAGTTACAGTACAGTATGGAGTATGCAATAGCTGTTTACTCTTATGTGCTGGTTATGGACAACAAGGTGAGACGATGGGCTGATTGATCGACATCCAGGTTACCTCTCCAACGTGATACTCTTATTACTACGTGCGCGGCTTCGTGCTACCATGCGAAGTCTAAAGTGTCCAGCGAAGCAAAGCCAAGATTATCATCATCCTGGAGCAAGGCGCAGTTACCTACACTGACATACCATAGAGATCGCTAACCTCTAAATAGTTGTCACCGAAAGCAGAGAAGAATCCCTGAAGAAAACCACACACAATTGCTCACTACCTATTCAAGACACCCCTGTCTAGATAATGATAAGATGCTAAGATGCTTCCTGTCCTTCAAACTAACATTGACCCGTTGCTTTTAGGTACAGTCAGTACCTAACCCACTGGCCGAGGCCGTGGCCGTGACCGTGCCCGGTGAGGACCCACCGCGCGCGCCGGAGGGTAGTAAGAGTCCGAAAGCCGGTCTCCATATTGTCCCTTTTTTTTCTTACCCGGTTTCTTTTCTCTTATGGACGGCCAGAGCTGAAGTCTCCAACTCCACAGTCCGCGGGCGCGGAACATGACGAGGCTCCGCGGACAGCTGTACTGTAAGTACAGCAAAGGGTTTTCCCAGGGCAAGTGAACATCATGATGGGTGCTGACCGGCATTGACACAATACCGATGTTCGTCCCACAATACATTCGAATGATGCGCTTCACGTTGGGGAAGATGCTGCTTTCTCCTCATCAACAACCACACATCCAATGCATAATACACACACAATCAACACACTGCTATCAGTCAGCGTCAGCGCCAGCTTCATCCTTATACCTTCGTCTGTTGCGGACATTGGTTGCAAGCCCTAGGGCTGACAGTGACATACTGTATATTCCTTACTTCGATTGGCCTTAGATTTAGGCTATCAGAACGTAAAGTAAATTCAACTGTTGACACCAACAGTTGTTAGTTTTTTCTGCGTGTGTAAGACTCACCTAAAACCCAGACGCTCGTGAGCTATCCCGTTATGGCTTGCGCTATGCCCAAGGGTGGATGGATCTGTTTCGAGATTCGATGCTATTGTAAGCAGAGTGCAGTTGGATTTCCAATCACCTCTCTCCCCTGCATACTGTACCCAGCAAAAGACCGACTTGATGAATAAGGGAGCGGCCTCAAGACGGGAGTGAGACTTTGCTTTAAGAGGGCCCAATCTTAGCAAGCTACAGATACCCAATCAGCAAAAAAGTTAGCAAAGGGCACTCGCTATTAGTTAACGTTAGGCCTTACTCGGCACCTTTGCTAGGGTTGTTGATGATAAATAATGACTCTTGTGCCTTTTCTCAAGATGGATTGGCGTCACACAAAAGGGGGAACGGATTTTACTCATTAGTCATCGGCACACGTCCCGGATTTACGCCTCAACGTGCATCTTCTCCAACCATAGTCTGCAGCTTAGCTCCGGGCCCGCACTAGAACAAACTGAGGAGAGAGGTGTGTCTTTAAACTCTCCCTGTTTATGACATGAGCTGATACCTTCACTCTATGGGGGGGTTAACAAGCTCTGAATATCGTCCATTCGGCATTTTCTTTCTGCTCAGGGTTAACTAGTAAAAACTTGTTCAATTAGCCAAACCATCATACTGGAACCACCTCTAACCTTATATTGATACGACCTTGCGAAGGGGGGCCTGTCTGTCTTTGATATGGTGTGCGCACGGCATTTGGAGGGGGGGGAAGGGGCGATTTGACAGCTCGGCAATTTGCGCTATGAATCGGTGAAGAAAATGAAAAAAGGGACCATGGATGCGACACCAAAGGGGACCATAAGCTTCGAGACCGTTTTCCATGACATTTAGCGACTAGTTCACTATCCCATGGAGGGGGACGATATGGCGGATATGCCTGTGGCTTATCAAACGTTGTTGCTCTTGCGGGCGGCTCAGTGAGTCTAACAGTATATCAATGCAACAGTATATCCACCCTGCGAGTTTGGTGACTGGACAGCGCCCGATGGATAAGCTCAAGTTGGGTTTGTTAATGAGACAGGGTAGACAGAGCACTGGCTGCAGTACGGTTCTAACATTTGAGCATGATAATTTGGGAGTTGGATTACAGTATGTAATATGCGTGCGTCTATCATGAACACGCTTCTTTACCCCAGAGCCTTCTTGTCTGGGGTTACTTTGTCGGAGCTTCTCTCCCTGAGCCCCTGGCACGGAGACTTGTGCATCACGGTGCAGTTGGCAGTTCCATGCATTTCTGTAACATGCTCATCACCATCGTCATACTTCGACCACGTTTGCCATGCTCTGTCGTGGCATCAAACGTCTCTCATCCACGAGTCTGTGCCTTCTAACTCCAAACACCTAGGGTATAAACCCAAATCCAAAATGAAAATCCAGAAATCGAACCAAATAAACACCTTGCCGCGTGACATGCTTTGACATGAGAAAAATGGCCGTAAATGAGTCTATGGTACTGTACAGTCAAGTATTGTCAAAGATTATAGTCGCATCGGTTCGCCGTCGTAACCAGAATATATCATGGGATCACCCATGCCCAGCATTGCATCCGGGGTGGGACATGAGAGGATATCAGGCTGAATGGTGCCGAATTCTGATTCCACAAATCCCTGGTTCAACAAATCCATAGTCGACAGCATGCTGTTATGTTGTTGTTGCTGTTGTTGTAGAAATTGCATGGTGAGGTCGCTGGGCTGAGGCTTAGCCATGGACCAGGTGGGGAAGTTGGTCATCGAGGGTGATTGCGAAGGGAACATGGTCGAACCATCAATCTCGGGCGGTGGAGGGGCAAAGTCGAAGTCGGCACTGCCTGCGAAGCTCTGGGGTGAGAGGGTCATGGCATTGGTGTTACCGAAAGCCGCCTTTCGGTAATCGTACTCAAAATCGGAGTGATCGAGCTCCGATGATGACGCTCGCTCGGTTCGGTTGCACACGGATGAATCTGTATCCTTGATGGCCTCCTTGTGAGGCTCCTGTTCCTTTTGTTGCTCCTCGAGCTGACGCGCCAGCTCAGCCATGCCAGCTTCGTCTTCGGGGAATACTGAGTGGACGGGGAGATCGATATCGCTGTTCGGGCGGATGCAGCCGAGCTTCTGGGCGATGTTATGAATTACAGGCTGTCCACGGTCGTTGAGTTCGGGCTCGCCAAGTTCCCAGGACTGGTTATTTCGGACCATTGAGTAAAGCTTGTGGACAGTAGCGATGAGAGCGAATTGGGTGTTTTCAAGAACTTCGGCATAACTATGTCGTGTAAGTCAGATGCGGGCCACGTTGGACTTTTGCATACATACCCTCTTGGCAGCTGCTTGTATTCCATCTTCTTCCTCACACCAGCAGTGCATACCAGGCCGTCGTCCTTGCATCGCTTGCATGGGAATTCACCGTCGCACTTTAAGTCGGTGTTAGTCAAAGTGGGGTCTAGCAGGGTGACGACTGGAAACGTACCTTGGTCTTCTTCATTCTACATCGTTCACAAGCCTTCCACACACGCTTGTGTCGACCGTCCATGCCGGTAGTATGTGTGATATGGTCGTGGTGGTGAATTGTGGCAGCACTTGAGCTGGCTCGCTTGGAGGTGCGGTGCACAGGCTTGATAGCCTTTGTACTTGTCGAGCTCTTTCGAGAGGTGGTCGACTTATGGTCCTCAGCAGGAGGAGAGGGCAAGCTACTTGATCCCATTGTAGCTTTGGTGATATTATATGACTAGATGATTGAGGCAGTATATATACACAATCCAAGTGAAGATGTTAGTCGTGATAGATGGCGGTGGTGGTAGTAGGTTAGATGTTATGTGTGTAATAAGCTGAGGAAAGTATGAGCTAAACACTTGGGATACAAGCGGAGGGATATAGATGTATATGTATAATAGATGTTATCGAGCGTGTGGATGATGAGAGGGGGGGGAGGGGGTTAATAATAATCACAGTCAAAGCCAAGAAGGAGAGGTATTAGTTCTTGTGTGACTGCGACTGGCGACTTGGCTACTGTAATAAGTCAACTAAGTTATGCGCAACGTAACGGCCTTGAATTATGGATTATGTGAGAACAGCCCCAATCCACGGCGGTCGGAAAGTTTTGGTAGGTAGGAAAGTTCCCGCCTCGGGCTGCGGGATGAGGAAAAGAATGGAGGGTGTGTGATTAGCGGTCGGTGTGGTCTTTATGTCCGAGAAAGCGAGAGAGAGGAGCAGCAGGGATCGCCCACGTTCAAGGAGCAGGGCTAGGTAGACGGTAGGGAAGCTGGGAAGATAATTAGTGGATGATGTTTTTTTGATGGGCGATGATGGTGGTGGGTCGTCCTGAGAAGAAGTCCGCGTAGACGGCGGACTTAAGAACAAAAGAAATGTGTAAGATACGTCCGTACATACATACAGTACACACTTTGGTGTGATCCCTTTTTCTTTTTCGTGAATGGATGAGTGTGTGAGACTATGAGTAAGAGATGGCTGACAGGAGGCTTGGATAGCGCTGAAAGCTGGTGACTGAGCGAGTACCTTGGATATTCAAATGAAGGAGGGCGCGTTCTCAGGGCGCAAGTAAATTGAATTGCAACTCAAAAGACAAATAAACGAGGCTGATGAATCGCCAAGAATGGGGTCTTCCCAAGGGAAAGGATCAGGATCAGGATTAACATCAACGTGCAAAACCGAGTGCGACAGCCTGCCATGCAAGGATTGACGATCTTGTAGTTTCGGTGCCCGGAGGCTGGACGAGCGTTACTGTAACTGAAGTCTGACAGCGTATTTTGCGTATTATTATCGCGCCCTTAGGACCTATGTCCGGATCGCTCAAACCTAAACTAAAGGGACCAGATGTTGCGCTGACTGCCGTTGGCGTTTGGCGTTGGGTGCCAGGTGGACGGGATTCTGTCTGCAGTAAGACGGGATTGATGATGATGCTTATTGTACAGAGTAGGTACTGTATGGATGCCAACACCAAAGAAGCTGTCAGCTACCTTAGGTAGGTATTCTTCCTGTGTGTAAGACGTGATTTACACCCAGAATTTGGCAACAGGGCGGTTATTTCTACATATACGTTTATTTATAAACAACCCTAAAGGCTCTAAAATCTCTGTTCTCTTCTCGCTTGTTGAGGTCATCATCAACAAATACAATCTATTGCTGATACATCATGATGTCGAGCTCGCAACAACATCTTGATCAGTGGAGGCCAGCCCACACCCACACGGCTCGGTTATTCGGTTCCCTCAGTATCTCCACCCTGCCGCTTTCCCACCGCTGTTCTCGCTACTGGCCGAATCAATGCTATTGCTTCTAGAAGGGTGAGGTGATCTGAGTGATTCAAGGTCCAAATGGACAAATGCACCGAGCGCTGGTGCTACTGTATAGTACAGTAATGTAATAGGTCATCCATCGGCATCCCACAAAGCCGACCTCCGTGATAATCGGACTCGCCCATGAAAGTTCCATAGTATTAATTAGATAGTATGTACTTTTCCTTTCCTTCCTTTTCTTTCCTAATTCATTCAGATTGATTCCATCTCCCATTAATGTGGACATGTTCCACGCGGTCCCAGGAGAATGGAACACGAACCACCTTCCCTACCTAGCCAGTAGTTTTGTATGTGCCGATAGCTTAGCTCTCTGCCAAGCAAGGCGATAACCCAATTTGAATAGATGACAAATTATGGAGAGTTAGGCTCTTTTCTCGCGCCCATCTTGGGGAACCTTGAGGCCCATCTCATTTCTTCTGGATCACTGACCGTTGTTAACAGGCAAGGGTGCCCTGAATCCGCGGTCTTTTAAGGTTCTCGTGGCAATTCTGTGCGGCCGTTGTCTTAAGCTACAGAGTAGGAGTGACAAATCATCTGTAACATGGCTCTGTTAGATTTGCAACAAGTGGCAATGCACTGTTTGCGGTTGTCTAATATTAACAACCAGCTGGTTTGGCTTGGTCCTTTTGATGCTTTTTCTCTCGGCACCGTTTCAGGAACCGTCGCCGATTACAGATATCCATAAGGCAATTGTCGGAATCGTATACGTATACAAACATGCAGAGAGAGATCGCCATAATACGGAAAGGTTGATTGATTATATGGGCCTCGTCAGTGTCGTCTAATGTCAACATCCACTTCTTGGGTTTAACGAGCCAGTAACCAGAAGCCGGCATATTCACGTTATGCTCACGTTTGTGTGCGAGTATAGGTGGTCCTAGTCATAGCTTCATAATTTAATCGCAAGAACCATCTAAATTATCCAGATACATACGGAGTATATACGCTTTAGAACGCTGATTAAACGGCTTTGTAAACTGCGTCTCAAAGGTGTATGTAAGCGGATGCGGATATACAAACAACAAAGTGGCTTAGCTCTTGTGATCATGAGCACTTCATACTGGGTCCCATAACACAAGGACGTAGCACAAACTAAGCGTATTCAATGCAACTTCAAGTTACATAGAAGATAGACAACTCATTCCAAATTTCGCTTTCACGGCAGCTTTACGACGCCGCGAGGTGACGCGCGCCGGCTGTTGACCGCGTGTGTGTATGTATGTAGGGCTGATTCGCAAGCCGAGGCACGGCACTGGTGATCGCAGGCTTTCAGTCCGCAGCAAGGTCAGTACCGTTAATAAATAGGCTCAATTGGTCCAAAGTCAAGATGTAACTTAACTTGGACGGATATATTTATGCCAAACTTGGCGGGCGTCTTGCCGCATGGTGGTGACGCATAGGGACCCCTTAATTAAGGGGGCGTGTAAAGGTATGGCATGCTGTTTTACGTGCGTCTGAGATTATTCCCTCTGGATAGAGTCAAGTGCCCAAAAAAAAAAAAAAGTACCGGACTTTTCTTCGGGGCCGAAGCTAAGGTGGTCGGGCTCCGCGTTACGGTTGTCCGTTGGGGGTTTTTTCTCTTAGGCTCTTAGTAGGCGAAATAGTAAAGACATGTACTTGTGCTTGTTGCGCAACTCGTCGATTGAGGCCACGGCTGACCAACCTTAACTGCCGAAAGGGCATGATTTCCCGTTGTTTGATCCTGGTAAGTAGCATCACTATCGAGTTGATGATTTCATTATTGCCTTGCCCTATTCTCTCTTCTTCGCTGCATCTCTATCTTTCACCGCTGCCATATTACTCTCCAAGGACCAACTGGTCCGCTCTCATCTTTGCGACTGAGCTCTCGCACAATAATCAAGAAAGCTTCCGTTCCATTCCATTCCATTTTTAATTTTTCACCCGTTGATACTCCTAGAACCCATTCTTGAGCCGAGGCTGAGTGAGTCTATTGTGGAACCAACTAAGGGAACTTAACAAGCAGGGAACCTCGTGTCTTGAAATAATATTAGGCTGTTCTCGCCAAGCCATCCCCACGACGCGAAGCCCTATCGTATGAAACTGTAAGCCAGAGCCAAGAAAACAGAGAACCGATCTTCATCTTGATGACCTGGTTGTTTTACTATTGGAGATCGATCCATTCAAGAGCCTTGAAAGCGACTTGTGGCCGGCAAAGCTTCCCAGCAGGAACCAAGCAAATCGCAAAGCTAAGCCGCTGTCCCCAGCCCTTCTCGCATTATTTTCGATCTCATATCCATTTTTTTGGTGGTTTCCCATAAGCCCACACAGCTACGACATAAGGTATCTTACTGTCGACGTCATGTCTGTTTGATTTAACCATGTCGAGCAAATCATTACTGACAGGTAGACCTCAAATCTCTTCGCAGACACGGCACCTGGCTTAGTCCAAACTCTCATGTTTAGCTAGCTTGGAAGCAGTCTCTAACGCTATAGCTTCAAGGCGTCAGGGCGTGGGAAGCTGTTATCTGGGCATTGCATGATGCTTAGATTAATCAATGACACCAACACACCCAAAAAGCAGAAACCCTGATCGTCAAAAGAAGCCAGCACGGAAATAGAGCACGGTTTCCGGGGATAGCGCTGCCCGTGTTATTGCCGAGATAAGTAAAATGCTTCAATGACTCGACTTAACTCGTGTAAGTGTTTTGCTCACACTCGCATCACAACCGCCTAAGGAATTATCCATTGCGTTTCATAGAGATCATTATGACCAAAAAATTCAATTTTTGATTTCAGTTAGACTATCCAAGCCTTGCTTCCACCCTCAACATACAAAACTATCATCACAGAGACAAAAGCACTCTACAGCAGACGTGACTTGAAAGGGGCGTTGGTATCTTTTGGAGTGAGCTGACCTGATGTTATGCTATGGCGATAGAAACCTTGATGAGCAAAGGTAGGCAATTACGTTTTGCCTTCGCGGTAAAGTAAGTCTTCAAACTCACACATCTCACTAGAGATCTGATAAGTAATCATCCAAGCCGGCATACTCAAGCCGAGTCATGTTTTGTGCTGATTATCAGTAGAAATGGTGTCTTTTCTCGATGAGCCATATATCTGTAGGTACCTTGGTCAGCAAGTCATGAGAGTGTGCCTTTTCGTTATTCTACTAAACCAAGTAATTTTCCAACTCTAGCAACCCAATGGATTATCTACTCTTTCTCTCTTTACCTTTACATATAGAAATAATAACCCTAGAATAAGGCATTGGCTAACTGTCACGTATTTGCATTGGTACATGCCTGTCACGATGCGGAGCATCTCATATCATCAGGTCATCTTGATAAGGATGGAGATCGATACATCTGCATAGCTTTCCACTGCCAAGAGGTCATCAGGAGTGACCATGTTGAAGGATTTGCAAAGCCTTTCTAGAAGATCGCGGGAATATCACAGCATTCCCGGGCACCTCACGCGTTCCTTGAATGCCCGATACAGCGGGACAGCCTATCAGAATCTTCGGGCGATGCCGAAGAGCCGGGACCTGAATCTTCCTCGGTGCCGATGTGGGGAGGGCTATACCCGGTCTGATCAGCCTCACCCGTTTCTGAAAGGACATTCTCTGGAAAAGACTTTAACGATGCATGCAAAGTGAGGTCAGTGGCTGCACAATGCTCCTAATTGCTGAAGAATTAGCTCAGTTTGACCTCCAACGATATCCTGGATCTGACCTTTCTACGCGTCTTGTGACCGTTGAAGAGACCGACCTCCGTGCTGAGGTATCCACTCGCCATCCAGTCGGCGTTTTAAGCTCCGACAAGACCAAAAACCCGTCGGGATTTAGATACGCATGGTAGCCAATAACAGGTGCTGTATTTCCTTCAAGACTTGTCAGTGTCTTGGATGACATAGCAAACCATGTTGTGCTCAGGATGGTTGTCCCATGACCAGTTTAGCATCATCTTGTGAAATGCCTCAATTGCTCATAACTTTGCTATTGATCATGATAATCTTACGTACAGTCGGCTGTATGCACCAAAGCCCACTTGCACCCCCTTGTCCATCCATCTTATGACTACAGAGTATATCTCATACATAACGTTATAGACTGGCATTTTCGTCCCGGCCTCGGCCCCACCTTGCCGGGTGGGACCGTTGACTTGCAGGACGCACTCGGCCGAAAAGTTCATCGAAGCCGAAGCCTTTAATTTCACTTCCGTTCTGATATGACATGGTAGGCCTCGGTCATAGCTCTTGAGCTGGACCTGTCCGTATACTTTATTGGGGGCAGATCATAGTCAGAGGCTTTCAACCAAAAAATCCTACTTTCTTGTTTTAGCTCTTTTGATGAGGGCCACGTCTATAAAACGGGTCGTTTAGGTGGTTCCGGTGAAAATTGGACTCAATGGAGCCTCTTCGTTGACATACTGTGGGTATAATATTCGGATTTCGGTGTCAGCGGCGAATCCATATCATCGGGTTCAGCCTCAAGTTCGTTCAGCCGCTATTTTCATGGATCTACCTTATGCATCTTAGACGCACGAATTTAGGGCCGATAGCAAGGAGTTTTCGTACCAAAAAAGCTCAGGGGGAAACACCAAGCCATCTCGGTCATGGATGAAAGGATTTCAATCCCGACTATTCTCCAGTCACGCCCTAGTTATGGATCCCAGATGATGGGTATTGCAACCCCGGTGGGCCCTGACAAGCCACACGAGATATCACGCAACATCACGGGCCTGGCTTCTATTCTGGCGGCTTCCAGATTGTTTGCATATTAGCCAAGACATGGGCCAAATTCAGATGTTATGTCTCGGCAGTAAATATGGGGCCTGCCGTGCATCGAGATTCCTGCATGGCCAAGCTCGTGAAAGCCTGTATTCAAGAATGCCATATCCTCGGTAAAGTAACGAATTCTATTACCGAAGTCTCTAACCGTATTTTGCGTTTTGAACTTGTGTCATTGATTCATTGATTGGTTCGTCCCAAAAGAATTAGCTGATAAAGAGAAATCGGAACGCCAGCGTCCATCCAACATCGCTGCCGTGTGAAACAAGCATTGAGCTTCACCCCTTGGCGAAATCAAGCCACTGACCAAACCTTCTGCATCACACATCATTGTACATGATGAGCGGGGGGTGTTCCTGCTCGCAAACAGCCCATGTCCACGCGGCACTCGGCAAGTAGTTCATGAGAACTGCAGCTTTGTGTCCATAAGAGGCAGATTCGAAGAGGTCAGGATCATGCCGACGGACTTTATCCACGGCATCAGCAGTGGCTAATGCGAGGAAGTGCTGTCGACTGGGTCCTCGGGGAAGCACCCTACTCAAAGGTCAGTCATAACCGAGGTTTACAACATTAAAGCGAAAAAAAGGGGCAGGTGAGGACAGGAACGTACAAGGCGTTCCCAAAAATTCCATGACATAAACACGGCTCTTTGGTGAGCAGACCGTGTCTCCAGATTATGCTCTGCCCCTTTTCGATGGCCGAGTCAATACGATCTTCCAGTTCTGGGAAATATGGGCGCAGTGATGTCAGCGAGTACAGAAAGCCAGGGGCTCCATGGCACCACTGTATGAGGCTTGCACTTTTGCCCTCCTTCAGACTGCGAGCACTTGATGGCCAGTTTCCATCAGATAGCTGAAGCTCTAGAAGCTTTTCAAACCGGCGTGTGAGCTGCGGAGCAAGCGACGGGTTCGACAGAACTAGCTGCGTGACGATGCCAATGTCACCGTGAGCGGCGCCAAAGTATCGCTTCCCATGCCACTCCCAATTACCTCTTCCATCGTCATCAGTGGCCATGATTCTCTCTGTCAGCCGGAGTATCGGAGATTCGATAAGAGTTTTGCTTCCTGGCACCCAGTGCCTCACCATGCGCAGCATGTAAAGCGCACCTGCCCGCCCATAAGGTATCTCGGATGGAAAGTCATCATCTTGAGGATTCGAATATGGTCCAAGAAGTCTTGGAATATTACCAAGGAAGTCTATCAAGTGGCTTTTATCTTTCGTTACGCAGGCTCGCACAGCCTCAAAAGATAACTTTTCGGACGAGATACCGCAGTTGCCCTTTTCCAAGACCAGTTTTCCTCGATCTCCCTCGAGGTAATGCTTTGCCCAGAACATCAGGTCGTGACCGGAGATGCACAGGTCTGGGTGCGACTCGGACAGTTGAAGGAACAGGTAGGCGAGGCCAGTGTACCCCGTGAAGAGGCCACCAAGATGATGGTCATGATAAGTCTCACGGGGCGGCGTGTGTCGAACGAGAAGCTCGAGAGCGTACGTGAGCAGCTCTTTGGGGTCTGAGCCTAGAGTCTGAGTGGGGAGGTTATTCGAGATATAACGTTGAGCCATGGTGGATGGTATTTTCGTATGCACTCTTCGCTCTCTTGTAGAAGCTATCGAGGACGCTTTCGTGTTATCATCATCTAGATGAGGCTGTCGTCAACGTTGGGCTCGACATGATGTTATACGCGCGCTCTCGTGTGACGCATACCTTTCGTCTTTCGGGGGATGATCAGCAATCCATTGCCATGTAATTGGAGGAGGGGGAACAGCGAGGCTCACGCGACATACCACAAGTGCACAAAGACAAGAGGCTCTCCAGTGGCAATAGAGGGGGTTCTTCTGAGCTTATAGGCCAAGTACGAAAATGATATGCCTTGTTTGAAGCTTAAGGGCTCGCGGTTCAAGACAAGTCGACGTCAGTTTGGGCCGGAGCCTTATGGGCTTCCGAGAGTTGGGGCCGATGGTGGGTCATGAGCTCCCGGCGGAGGTGGGTCCCCAGGACGTTTGTTCCGGCGACCTGTAAGTGACGTTGTTATAAGCGATTGGAGCAATACTTAGGTATGTAGTAAGGTAGGTGGATGGTTTTAGAGGAGTTAGAAGATGTAGTTCTTGGCTAGTACATAATAGAAGTGATTAGAGCTGATGAAATCCTTATATCAAAAAACTCTGAGAGTGCGTAACGACAACATCATCATACTTGCCCAAAGTCGGAGGTGTTGCTCCCCAGTTGTAGCTTGGGGTAGCCCCACGTTTAGGGCCGCTGAGAGCTGCGTTGAAATGACGACATCGATTGGAGCTTCCTCCCTTGAGCTTCCATGATTTTAGGTTGGGTTGGAATGTAAAGCTTGTGACTGCCAACCTCGTTTGCGATAAAAAAAAGAAACAAAATATCAGCTTTGTTCTCTTTGCAACACATCACGAACGTCAACTCAATCGCCTTTTGCATTTAACAAGTAAAGCAATTCAACATGGCTGACACAGCTGAAGCTTCAGGATCCGCAGGATCTGATCATCAGCAGCCCACCAAGCGCAACAGAGTGGTCGATTCAGTAGGCGAGAAAGCTCAAGAGGTCTTGTAAGGCTGAAATGAAAATGATCTGTTGTTTATCTGCAAAACTAACATCTTTCCCAGTAAGGAGGACTACGCCCAGGCCAAAGAGCATGTCACCAATGCTGCCAAGAGCAGATCCTATCTTTACCCGATCAAGGTACTTGCGATTCCCAGCATCTCGAGCTTCATGTCAAACACTTGCTAACAAATCGTGCCTTTTTTAGGGTATCTTCTACTTTGTCTCGCACCGTTCGCTATGGCAACCCTTCGTTTCTAAGCTTGGCCCTTTGGTTCTTCTCTCAACAGGTGTCATTGGTGGCATGTTCTTCTTCACATACCTGCCGCAGCTCGCCGTCCTGTTTTTTGTCAACGGTCCTATCGCGCCTCTCTCTGCGATCCTCCTCGTTCTCAACGAGAGCACTACCATCATCAACCTCGTGTCCCGCAACTACCTTCTGCAAGATGCGTTGCTTGATGTCTTTGATGGCACCCTACTAGCTCGTGGAGACACCCAAATCGTGAGTGAGGGAAGAGAGATCAAGTCTGGAGGAGATCCGATGCAAAAGCTCGGTAAAATTCTCAAGAGCCCTTTTGAAAAGTTCAGCCCCAAGGCCATCGTTCGGTACATCATGTACCTACCACTCAACGCTATCCCTGTGGTTGGTACCGTGATCTTTATCCTCATTCAAGGTCAGTAGCCCCTTTACCTATGTGTATGCGACTTTGCTAATCCAACATAGGTCGCACCCGAGGCAAGGGAGTTCACGGTCGGGTAAGTGATGATCTCGCTATTAAATCTTCTGCTGCAAAGCTGACATCATTGTAGTACTTCCAGCTGAAGCGATGGTCAGAATCCAAGAGGGAGGACTGGCTCAACAAGAACGTTGGACCTTATACTGCGTACGTAACCTTTATACCCTATTCTAGTATGGTTCACCAGACCTCGTCTAGTGATCAGTAGTACGCGAAGAGCCGAAAATAGCTGACTGATGGATTTGTAAAGATTCGGACTGGTCGCTACTCTCCTCGAGATGATTCCCGTTGCTTCTATGTTCTTCACTTTCAGCAACACAGGCAAGTCTTTCAACCCTACGTGCTTTAAAAGTACTCGAGCTAACATCATTTAGTCGGCGCTGCTCTGTGGGCTGCTGATATTGAGGACAAGGACACTTCCATGACTGATGGAACCGCCCCAACTCTGCGTGAAACCGCTGAAAAAGCCGAGTAAAAATGTTGGTATTCGTACTACACTATAGATTCCAAGGCCGCGCAACACTGAGTATCTACGAAACTTGTTTGCAAAAGATGCGGTTTAAGGAAGGGAATACTACATGATGAAGTTTTGAATTACTGCGGTAGTTTGTGGGAAAGAGGCAGCATGCTTGGTTGGGGTAGTTAATACCCCTTCCTCCTGCCTTACCTGGGAGGCCCGGCAGAGCCCTTTCCTGACACGGATATGGAAATGCAGGAAGGCAAGGTTTACTGATCAGTTTGATCGGGTAGGTAGGATCAATCAAAAGAAAATGTCTCGGTTTATTCCTTTACCAAACTTTCACTGTCACGATTTGTCTCATTCTTTGACACGTAGACTAAACACAAACCTCGCAACCATCTCCTGTTCTGTGTTTTCAGGGTTTTCCATCTACGAGGCAGAACATGCCTCACTCCTATTATCCAACTTCGAGTGCCTATCCAGAATATCAAAATCACAAGAGATATTGATACTCGTTAGATACGGATGTGGTCACAAAGAAAACTTCCGAGTACCAAAACATTCCCTGCCTTCGGTAGGCAATATCCCGTGGCACGGCATTAGCCAAGCTTTTGATATGCTTGGGTAGATTTTCTTACTGTTCATTGAAAAGCCAGAGACTTCAGTTCTCGATTTGACTTGCAGAGAAGTAACCATAGACGAGTTAGGGCCCCTTTTGAGACTGCATTTTAGATCCCTCATGCGACCCGACGGCAAGCTGTATCTCGCCTCGCTGCCGAGGCTGGTTACATGCGCTACTTCTGCACGGATGGCACTTCAATTCTGGTCGTCTAGGCCCTGAATTGTGAAACCTTCGACAGCTAGACTGTTAGCCCCTAACGGTTGAAAGGCCGAGATGATTTGTGTTCCACCGCTTAAGATGGCCGAGATCTCGTCTACCAGATACTCTACAGATAGGCCCAGATCCTGCAAATCAATTCAGAAAATATACAATCATGCGAGTACACTCTTGATGCGAGCTGTGTGCGACTCGGAGAGTGAGTCAGCGGTTTACTTTTCTGTTGAGAGAGACAACTCCAAGTATACGCACCCGTCTTAACTAGATGTTAGTATGTCTTGAACCTCAACCCACTATAGACACTCTTTCTCAGACGATACCGGCTGAAGTTGGCTCGAGGAAAGTATTTGGTTAGACATGATCGTTCTGTGTTATGGCCCAAAGACAAAAGAAACTGTAGGAGATGAAGGATGGCCTGTGAGATGAACACGGGGACAATCACCGGCTGATGAGGCGGCATCGGTAGCGAAGACACTTGATAACTACAGGGATGCGACCATAAGACACTAAGAGAAAGCTTCTCGCTCGAAATTATCGACGGATAGGATACTATAAGCTCGATGCTGTACTAGCTTCGCACCTCGATACCTACGTGATCATTAAGCATAAGAAGGCAAAACAGCGCGCCGGCCCAAGATTCCGGGACCATTCCCATCGGAAGGGAGGCAAAGCAATCAGTCGGAGATATGCTTTATGGGATGGTGAGAAGGCTCTGCGCAGCCGTCAACGGCAAGTGTGTTACCAACTAGGGGCGGCGATATGAGAGGAAACACACGTCCATAACGGCCAGCGCAAGACTATGAAGCCAAGCACTGACTCGTAATCTATCTGACTTGAGCATACAGCTCGTACAATCATGCTGTGGCAGGCTGTCAGGGGCGAATTGAAGACTTCCATGTTGAAGCATATTTATCTATAAGGTATCAAGATCCGGTGCCCCTTTTGCCTGGCACTGGCAAGTTCTGCGTGACAGCTGATGCCAGTTGCACATATCGCATCTCTTGCGTTCTTTTTTGCTCGGCCTACGCACTGAGTCTCACTCATTCCTTGTTTTTCTTGCCTCATCTTCTTCGCATTTCATTTCTTCCACTTCGCACATCTCATCCTCGTATTCAGTCAAACACCGTGAGGAGGCCTCAACAAAAACCACTTTAGGGCGCCTATCTACACTCGTTCATTTGCATTTTACTCAACTTCATATTCCTACCTTCGTTGAAATCTCTAGAGAAGTCTTTCCGTGTGGAATTTCGTTCGCTGTACTGGTCTGGTAGGTCCACGCGTTCTCCGTGTGTTGTTGTTTTCAGAGAGCACATTCATACTGACGCCAGACAGCAACATCATTCTGATATCTTCACCATGCGACCACCAAACATTCACTTAGTCGCCATTCTGTCGACATTCCTACTCCTTTCTTGCCTTTTCGGCATTGCAACTGGACTTGGTCGCCAGCAGCATCCAGGTGGCCGCCGAGATGGCTTCATCGAAGCTCGCAAACCCGACGGTAA
The DNA here is from genome assembly GCA_021655885.1 of Fusarium abutilonis. Taxonomy (NCBI): domain Eukaryota; kingdom Fungi; phylum Ascomycota; class Sordariomycetes; order Hypocreales; family Nectriaceae; genus Fusarium; species Fusarium abutilonis. The sequence goes on from JAJJWN010000056.1 coordinate 124,953, forward strand.
CGAACCTGCCCATGCGTATGGCTCTCCTCCTCCCTACTACACGGTTGAACCAGTCCTTCCAACTGATTTGAGCTCCTGTGAGTACACTTTCTTTCCTCTCCTTCCCCAAATCTAACAATATCAGATTCCACCCTTCAGGAGTCCACACCTGGCTCGGCGACCCAGACTGGATCTTCTTCCGAGGCCGGCACGGCATCTCAATCGGATCTTTCTTATCAGTTCACCACAGTTTCGACCGAAATCTCTTCAATTTCTATTTCCTCTGCACTGGAGACCGACGCTACTATGGTATCCGTCGACTCGAGTGCTAAGGGTGGTAGTGTCACCGGCTCGGAAACTGCATCGGCTGTTTATTTCACTAGTTCGGTCTCATCTTCTCTCTCTGAGTCTTTAAGCAGTGGTAAATTTTCGGTTTCCGAGGGCCAAGACTCCACTGCTTCGGGCAATAGCTCTTCGTCACCCAGCACACGTCCCCCTGACAGTATCGAAACCACTTTGGATGTTAGCAGTGCCATAGGCATGCCTGAAAATACTTCGCTTTCTTCTCTCTCTGCTTCACCTACCACAGTCTCTAGTATCTTTACCGAAACAGAGACAGTCAAAGTGAGCACAGATGCTTCTTTGAGTCTTGAAGCTTCAGACACAGTGGCAGAGACAGGTCTGACTTCTTCTGAAGCTGAAACCGAATCACTTTCTGGTATCATCATATCAGCTTCATTGAGCAGTGGTACCACAGATATCGAATCGGTTACAACCACAACAAAGATATTTAGCATCACTGTAACGGTTCCAGCTGCAGACTCTACGGGTTCTGGCCTAACGTTGTCGTCGACGCCTAACGGCTCCTCACACCCTGGCACCTCCATCCCATCTCTCACTTTGTCCATCTCTCCAAGCCAGAGTACAACCGGCACGACCACTCTCGCACAGAATTCATCACAAATTTCTACTGAGCGTCTGACAGCCAGCACTGCTTCAGAAGAGTATCTGAGTTCAGGAAGTTTGGCCTCTGGTATCATCGGGAGCATAACATCTCAGAGTGACTTGACAGAGACTGTTTCAGGTCCCCAATCGACAGAATCAGTATCTCTTCATTCCAGTACGTCACTTACCGGATCTGTGAGTGTTATTGCAACTACGTATTTGAACACAACATATGTCATCTCTACTATGTCTACCGATTTCTCAGGCTCTTCTGAAAGATCGAGTACTCCTATTGCATCTAATGGTTCGTTATCAAATGCTGGTACTGGAAAACTTTCGGCGACCGTGATCTCCAGGACGGTTACAGATTCGAGCACTGTTTCTAGCATTGTTAGCATGAGCGGAGTATCTACTGCACCAATATTCACTTCGCTTGCCTCGAACTTGTCTGTTTATTCAGTATCCACTTCTAAGCTGAGTGGAAGCATCGGAGAATCTGAATCAACTGTCTCTACAAACTCTGCCCAGACATCCTCAGAAATTGTTTTTGGCTCGTCCGCTCTCCCTGTAAACACAACATCTGGAGCGAGCACTATCTCCTTTACAGTGGTCACTGTTTCTGAATCAGTCATTACAATCTTACCTGGAAATGTTCCACCTACAGGAACCGTTTCAGATGTGACCAACAGCTCTGTTTCAACCGCTTACTCGACATCTACTCCTTGGAGGCTCAATTCATCGATGGCAAGCCAGGGCCTGTCCTCTTCTCGAACGAGCTCTCTGTTCGATTGGCCCACTTGGACATTGACTGAGCCAGGAACTCCTGAGGTCACTCTGGACTTTCCATCTATCTCTATACCAACATCCGAGTTTTCGACCATCACCACGCCATTGATCCCTCCTAACGTGACTACTACGCCAACAGAAGCTGTCAGCATATCACTGATTAAGACTACATGGACTTCAACCATTACAACGAGCATCGCGCCTACGAAACTGTCCCCATCTCAAAATGCTACCGTGGCTCATACTACCAGTGGATATAACTTCTCGGAGACTCTTGGATCTGGACTTAGCACGTTGAGCTCCTTTTCCACGTCTTTCGCCAGCATTCCTAGTATCAGCACCTCGCTCATAACTAGACAACCCACTGATTTGCCATTTCCTTTCCCAAGCAACACAACCATTATTTGGCGATCCACAGCGTCTTCGGGGTCATTCTCTCAAACCATCAAGACTGTGAGCTCCCAAGGTCCTGAAATAACTTGGTCTGCTGTTAGCTCTGGCTTTAGTAGCAGTATCCCAAGCAGCAATGAAAGCACTGCTCCTTATGGTAACTCCACTGCAACCACGGCCACGGAATCGTTTCCGCCAAGCTCTGGAGCCAGCACAGCCTCTACGGTGACTGTTACTACCTATTACTCTTGGAATACTACAAGCACGACTTTTCCAGCGCCCGTCTCGTCTGCGTGGTCTCAGGGCCCGGTATGGAACTCGACTCGGACCATGACCGAGTCAAGTTTGAGTGCCGAAAACGGTACCTGGGGTGTGACATCGACTATCACTCCGCCATTCCCTTCTTCGCTGAATGATACACTCACAACTGTGTCTGACAGCGCAGAAAGTCAAACTTTCGCGGATATTTCGTTGACCATAATCACCCCGTCCTTCTCTGTCCCCTTCAACGACAGTATTACTTCCCTATCCTTAAGCAGCACCCCACCTTTCCCTTGGCCATCGAATTCGACAGCGACGGGCACTGACGTTCCCTTTTCACCAAGTGGCACAGGGTCTCGTCCTACAAGTACCAGTCCCCTGGGGGAGTTTTCAACGGTTGGTACGGTTTCCACACTTACGATTAATACAACCTACTATACTCCGAACACAACCTTGTCGAGGACAACAGCTGAGTCCTCTGGACCTGGTTCTGTTTCGGGAGCAAACATTCCTTTCTACCCAATCTCTAATTCTACTACTGTTACAGCCGCTACGGGTACTGCCAACTTTTCCTCGATCCCTTCTTGGACGGCAAACCCTGAGCCATGGACGACTTGGCCGACTTGGAGTCTCACGGCAGCCCCAAGCCGTACAGCGTCAACCACCACGTCTCTATTCAGTGCTGGTAACTCAAGTCGTTATCTTTCAAGTTCGACTTCGTATACCCGTACCACAACACTGTTGCTCACCACCACCTTGACGCCATCGGCCAGTTCTCAAGTCACTATTGGTAACTCAAGCGATGGTTATTCAAGCTCAATTTCTTATACCCGTACCACGACGGTCTTGCTCACCACGACGGTGATACCATCGAGTACTTCTCAAGTATCCGGGCCCGCAATCAGCAGCTCAACTATGTGGGCGAACACAACTTCTGAATTCACAGGCATGTCGCAGACGGCTATAACCTTCTTATCTACTCTTCTGTCATCCAAATCAGCGGAGTCGAATGCTCTGCCAATTACCACGAGCGATCTGACTGAAGAGCCGCCGACTACAATTTCGAATTCCGCATTAACACCATTCCCCGTGAGTAACTCGACTGTTTCGCAGGCTTCTGGTCGAAAGACTTCGGGGATGGGCACCCAGATGGAGACATGCTCGTCTACGACTACAGCTTCATCTACTTGCACGGACTCGTTGTATTATCCTCCCTACTATCCGCAATCTTCAACAGTTTCGACCAGTACGGACTGTTCAACCACTGCTAGCGGAAAAGCTTCGCAATGGTCGCATTCCCCTGTTCCGACGATTCCAGACCAAGCGTCGTCGACTTGCAACACCACAACCTCGATGTCGAGCTACAGCACGGTGCACTGGGCGAACGGAACTCACACACTTGAAGTGAAAGGTTGGTATTATTTATTCCGAGAGTGTGATGTGAAGTGAATGTACTAACAAAGAACAGGTGTGAGCACTTACCAGTCGCTTACGACATTGAGAACGATCACGACTGCTCGGGGAGAGGGATCAGGCTCAGCAGGAGAGTCCTATCCTACGCCAACCGACAGAGTCGCTCCGTCGGACTCGCTGCCCGATGATCCCAACTTTCCGTGGGGCAACGATTCTCCAGTTCATCGCCACCAGAACGTATCTGAGCTCAGTATCGGCACTGGCGATGAAGACTTGAGCAAGAGGACCGATTGGCGTTTGGGATGGGAGGATGTCAAGGACAAACTCAAGAGCCTGTGGCATGGGCAGGCTTTGGAGGCTGGAGGTTAGTCTCCCGCCAAGGTAAAAGAAACAAGTAACTTGGATGGTGTTTGTATCACAACAATCCCCTGAAGACAAAGCATGTTCGAGACTCATTTCATATTTTTGTTAGTTTTTCTTGGCCGGAGTCTATTTCTAATTCAGCCCTGTTTGTTTCGGACTTTCGGTAGTTCGGGTTACAGTTAAGGCCCGGGTGTAAGAATAACTGGAGGGGGGCCTTGGGGCGAGGATGGTTTGGTTTGAGAGAGAGAAAAGTGCTGAGGAGACTCAGGGGGAGAGGGGGAGAGAGAGACTTTACATAATTCAGCCCACATACTGTACTTTGAACGCGTACTTGATTATGAGGAGACAGGTGTAGATCATCCGAGACGTCTTGCTTGGCTGACACCACGATTATCAAGTACATTAGTACAAATTGATAATGAGCGTTGACTCTATCTCTTATGTATGTGAATATACATATATAGACGTTGATGCTTGTGATATACCCATCCGTGGGCTTAATCAAGCATGAGGTACAGATACAATGAGGTGATGATATTCAATGCCACCTCAGGGAAAGAGCACACATAATGGCTCGCCTGAGCTAAGCCAATCACTGACGCGGATCCAATTTTGGCAATTCAAACATGGAATCGTCATTGGGAAGGCGCACCCTGACTAGCCTGACCCAATCGTTCCTTCCCGGCCCCAGATTTCAATGCTGGTCGCCCTTGACCAAAAGCGGAGCACTTGCCACCGAGACATCCGAAGCCTCTAGTGTCTAGTGACTCTAGTCCCGTGAATAAAGCACTTGCTTGGACTTGTTCCTCTTTTCCTCATCTATACCACAACGACGCATCCAACACTTATCAATTATTCATCGCTCACAACCACAAAATTAATCGAAAACACATCGCATCATGTTATTCAAGCCGCTCGCCTTTGCAGCTACGGCCGCTGCCATCCTCATTGTTCCCGAAACGTCCGGCGCCGACGAGGGCGTCTTTCGCGCTCTCCCCATCGACGTAGACACATTCGAGGTCCCTGTTTCCGCCTTTGCACAGGTTGTCGACGTTCCCTGCCCTCAATGCCGCGGCCGAAACACCCAGTTAGAACTCAACTTTGGCATCCAGGACCGTCGTCTGGTGCTTAACGGCTTCGAACTCTACCCACACGCCGATCCTTGGAATGGAGACCTTTCAGCTGCCGTTATCAAGGGTAACGGCAAGAGCGATATGCGCCGACTAGGTTATGGTCTGGCCATTCGCCCAGAGGGAGTTGACGAGGACCAGCACCTCGAGGTCGTCAACGTTGAAGTTAGAATTATCGAAGTTGGAGACCGATTCGTTGATGGCGTCCCTCCTGTCACAGTCAAGCTTATCAAGGCCCCGGTTGGCGAGATCATTATTGGAAGCATCGAAGTTAAGGGTACCGGCGAGAAGGCGCAGGAGGACTGCGACGTCTTGTGCCGCGCCAAGGGTATGGTTCACGACACCTGGAAGGGAGTCAAGGGCAAGTTCAAGGGCTGCCACGGAATGAAGGCTCACGGCCAAAAGCCTCACCATGGTCATGGCCATGGCAAGGCTGGCGGCAAGCCCACCGACAACTTCAAGCACGGCCCAGCCATGGATAAGCAGCCCGAACAATCTTGGGGCGAGATGTTCAAGAGCATTATCGCATACATCCTCATCCCAGGTCTTATGGGTGTTGTCGCTGGAGTCGGAGTTGCTTTGTATGTTTATCTCCACCGCCATTGTTTGATTCAGATGATACTGACAATGTTTAGCTTGACAATGTTCTTCTGCACCATGGTCATCCGCCTCATTCGCTTTTTCAGGGGCGAACCTGTTGAGCCTACCCTCGGTGCTGCTCACAAGGCTGCCGCTGCTGAGATGCTGGTCGAAGACGAAAAGTCTGGCCTTATTCTTGATGAAGAGACTCTTCCTCAGTATGAGCCTCGGAACTAAAGCTCAGCTCGTATCACCATGTACTTGTGCGTAGTTCGGGCTCGATGATAAAAGGGAAACAGAAAAACACGGCACCTCAACAAAGGGCGTGTTGTTGATACCAAGACTGTATGTATTCTAAACTTTGGATTTGGAACTGGCGTTATAGCGTTAGGCGGATGGAATGATGTCTTATGAACTGGGTGGCTATGTATTACAGATGGCGGCTTGTCTCTCTTTTGGTAACAGTCCTGCATTGCTACCGTCCTCTCTTTTAAGTTTCAACGGTCCCTTTCGAATTTCTGTTTGATCAGGCACTGTTCGATTTATCAATATCAATATCATAAGATGAATAAATATTTCCCTTTAATGTTCAGCCTCGACTAAGTACACGTATTGCCGTTTATTAAACAAAAAAGACATTTCATAAAAGCCAATCAACCCGTTTATAGGTAGGTAGTTACTGCATCATATCGAAACTTTGATCCCCCACAGAGTGTGGACCCTGAAAATGACGAGTTTCCCGCTCC
>JAJJWN010000057.1:0-12416 GCA_021655885.1 Fusarium abutilonis
CCCCAATTCACCCCCTCCCTATACGCCCTCGTTGCTCATGTAAACTTTTACTTCACCTCGAAACATGCTACGTCAAAGATGGTTGCTTGGTAGTTCCAACTTATCTTCAATCGATCATTATTACATCGATAAAGTTACAACCATCTGACAATTATGATTAGAACAACTGACGTGCCTAGGGCGTAGGCGTTTATCTTCTGTTTCGTTTCGTCTTCTTCGGCGTCTTCTCTCAATGTCTCACTTCCCCAATGTTTCTCTCTATTAGTCCTTTCAGCTCCTCTAAACTAGTCTAGTTACCGTACACCTTTTTTCATTTCTTTTTTTCAATCTGCACCGATCACTTGGTTTCGGGTCCCTTTATTTGCTTTTCCCTCCCGTGATCCAAGGGAATACCCGTTACTCTACACACCCTCAAGCCTTTAAGCTGAAGGTGAATCGTGATGAAAAAAGTAGTGCAAACCTTCATCTTGTCGATCCTCCTGGTGCCTGTTTGCGCTGGGAATGCCGTCACTGTCCCTTGCTCTAGTTTCGTTTGGTGATGTAGTGATCGACAACTTTGACCTGTCAATCTCAAACCTTTCTTTAGCAGATCGATGACATGAGATCTGAGGCTTCATAGCAGGGATTTAGCTGGAACTGAGGATCACTTACGCCCAGATCGATCAAATCTTCAGAGCATCATGTTGAAATCCCATTGCTTGAATGAATAAGTTCTGAGTTTCATGTAAACTACCAAACGATATGCCTGTTCTTTCTAATAATCAACATGGTATTGCTATCATGATCAAAAAAACATTTCCCAGTTCGTTAATCCTCTAAACGCCGCCCTGAATACCAGTACCAGGAACATGACTATTATGACATTGACCGCGTAAATGCATCATTCCATTTTGCCAATGGCCTCGCTCTTTTCGTGTTCTCAAATCACTCTCACCATCCTCCTGCTGCTGTCATCGTCACTGGCACATGGCCATCCATAGCATCTCCTCTCCGTCGCTTCATCGGCCGGGGGCTGCCATCACGGTCAGCACCCGCCATCTGTGCCCATTGTGATTGTGTCCACAGAGCTGTCTGGTCACTGCTGGGCTCGACCTTGTGATGCGATCCCCAATCTGATCCGGCACCAGTGCCTGTAGACCAACTGTCCAACGCCGGCATATCCCAGCCTTGTAGACCAGTATCGCAGTCGGAACTATCATAGACAAGCGAGCTTGACAGATCCAATGCCGAAGTGGCGGCTGCGCTTTGGAAGGGGTTCACAGTGGACATGACCGGCTTGAGATCTGCCAGTGTTGTTTGCGCATCGTAGTAAGCCGCATGGTTGTGTCCGTGACCAGTAACAGGCTGGCTCTCGCCCGCCGTGCTGCAAGTCGACGATATGAAACCAACGCCCGTGCTTGGAGGCATGCCGTGGTCAAAGCTGCCCGGGTACGACCCTTGCAATCCTGCCGTTGGAGGAGGTGTAGCGAGTCCGCCAGAGAAGGACTCGAACAGCGTGAGCCCATTGTTCGTTGTCGGCACTGTTGGCACTTGGGCCAGGCTCACGCTAGGATCCCATGCCGAGCTAAAGGTTTCATTCATAGCTGCTGTCATATGCTGGTTGATTGAAGGTGTGGGAGACATGATGGCATCTCGCGACATTGAGGCCGAAGGGTAGACGAGGGCCTTCTGCTGGTGGTAGCGAGACATGGGATCGTTAATTGTCAACCATCGCCACGATGTACCAGCTGGCTTGAACACTGGGTTGTACTTGTACCATTGGTTAGTTGTGTTGAACCTCCAGAAGACGATACCCTGTCGAACCCATCGGTTCGAGTCGGGTGCACATGACCAAAGCTCTTGGTACATGGCAACCTTGCAGATGAGGTCGCTTCCCGTCAGATCGCGGCGGGCCCAAGAAGCGGCATCACCGTCATCCTCCGATCGCTTGCGCTTGCTGCTGGATCGGTCAAGATCATGCTTCTTACGGTCATCTCCCTTTGACCGCTTGTCCTTCTTACGCTGGTGCTCCACGTCGGGATATTGCACAGCCATGCTCAGAATGCTAGCCCACTCGACGGCAGGGAAGGGGACGTGAATGTCCTGACGAGGGCGGGAGTGACAATCGCAGTCGGGCTTGGAATCGCTGCAGCCCCGACGGTGAATACCCGTCTCGTTGGTGTATACACTCTGCTTCTTGTCATCGCCGTGAAGCTCAGACGGTCGTGCAAGGCGTGTCACACATTTCCACCGGTGGTTTTGGAGGTTGGGGTTTGTGATTGCCACCTCAACAAAGCCAGTGAGCTCAGACCCTGAGGGGAAGCGAGCGTGCTCATGCAGCTCGAGAGTAGCGCACATCTCAATGAGCAGACACTCCTCATCGCGAGTGGGGAGATCCAGAGTCTCATAGATCTCAGGCGCATCCTTCTGCCAGCGACGAGTAACCGTCTTGACACAGGCAGATGTGGTTCGGTCCAGGGAGCGGGTGTACTCGTGGAGTAGCACATCCTTTCCAAGAACACTTGGGCTGTCATCACAGTTGTTGTACTTATTAAGATGGGGGAAGGACTCTGTGTCCAGAGGAGTATCTTGGGCGTCATAGGCGATCTCATCTCTGAACTTGACCTCGGACGAAGAGACATAGATCTCTGCTGTCTTTGGGCGGACTGAGATCAGAGACTGGAGAGCCAAAAGTTGTGAAAAGTATTCGTAGTTAGGCTTGACATCAGGTACTCGGCCCTCGGCAAGAGCAGTTAAGACAGGGTTGGACTTGAACGATTCTTGCTCCTCCTCGTCATAGTAGTCCTCTGAGTTTGTTGAGCCGGGCTCCTTCTTCTCCTCAGCGGGAAATAGGAAGTGGACTATAGATGTCAGTCAGGGATCGAGGTGACTAGCTATCATAAACTTACAGCATCGCAAGTCTTCAAAAAACTTCTTGACTACTTGCATATGACTCGAAACCTGCTTTCGCCCCATCTGTTCAATACTATCGTTGCTGTTATCGATTCGGAAAATCTCCTTGCTACCAAGGATCGCAATGCAGATTGTGAATATGTATTCGCTAATAAGCATATTACGGCCATGTAGCTTTCCTCCCATGGAAAACTTGCGTCGGCCCATATGAGGCATGAGGAGAACGGCTATATCGCATTAGTGAAAGTTCAACCAAGCACGAGGCAATCATGTTCTTACAATCAACAAAAGCATCCTCAAGCTCAGGTCTCCTCCAAACGCCACCCTTGTCCTTCTGGGTGTCTTTGTGTGCTTGTCGGTTACGGTACTGGCGGAAAGCAGGCCAGAAGTAGAGAGGGTTGACACCATTTCGAGGCCTTCTTTGGTACCGGGGCTGGTTTCGTGGTGTAGGAACGCGGTACAGGCACTCGAATGATTGTGAGGGAATCATGGGAGCTGGAAGGGTGGCGGGCACGGATGGCGAGATGCCTACCGAGTTCTGATAACATGAGACCATGTTGTTGAAGTTGTGTGACTGCACATTGTTGTTGGCTTCCCGTAGAGGTAGGCGACTGTTGTTGTGATATGTTCGTCGAGCATCTTGAAGATAGTCTGGTGAAGGTGTATACCGTTGCGACGACAGCACCGGCCGAGGGTGATAGAGTGATGAAGACATGGCAATAAGAGCCTGTAAATGAATGCCGGCGATGGAGCTCAGGAGGACAGGCTTGACCCAGCTGAAATGCCGTTTGTAACTCTACGAATGCAGACAATGAGTAGACGAGAGATGATGAGAATGTTGAAAGGAATTCAAGACGTGGAATGGTGGGATAGATGTATGCATCTGAAGAAAGGAGTATGCAGGCACTGGAACGAAGAATCGTCAGAAGAAATCTAATAAACATCTATAAATCCAAGACTCGGGAGTATAGCATTGATAGTCTGCGGACCATGTTCGCCGAAGCCAGGGCTGGCCGCCCCTCTCCAACTCAAAAGATCAAGATCAATCATCATCCCATCCACCAAGGGCAATGGGGGTGGGAAGGGCGCTCCAGCGGCGGGGAATCGACCTGACCTTGCCGGGAGGGAGGTTTACATCGGCAGCTGTGGCAGCCAATTGTGAGTGCTCGCAGAAGCCACCAGCACATGGCAGCTCTGAGCTTTGATCGAGGGCGTTAGTATGCAAGGGAGCGTCAGGGCGGGGCCGCGATATCTGTGCTCTATCACCAGGGGACTGTGGAGGGGGCGTGTCTCGAAAGAACTCAAAGACATCTTCAGAATGAACGGTGCAAGGTATGTATACAACATTAGAATTAGACATAAAGAGGATCCGCAAGTCCCCTGTCAGGGCAATGAATTCTTTAACGAACCTCTAACCCAAACCAGAGCCACTTCGGATAAGCGTTGCAAGTAATGCATCTCATCCGCTCTGCAGCAACCACTCGACCCTTGCCAAGGGGGAACGGCGTTGAGCTGGTTCATCGAGCAAGGCCAGCCGTGCAGGCACGCTCAGCCTTGTCGCGACTCTCTCCTGGTAAGGCCATCGAGTAATAGTAATTCTGTAGTCTGCCTTTCCATTCTCAAACCTCCATTTCATCGTTTTCATTGCCAATATTGACCCGACTCCTCCCTCGTCCAGTCAATTGCTGGAGGGCCACCTTGTTGACTTGTCCTCCTACCTTCTTCTGCATCTTTGCAATCTCCTCCTCAGCATCGACTGCCTCTGCTTCCGCAAAGTCCAAGACAAGCTTGCGACCAAGCAAGTGGGTGTCCCTCAACGCATTTAGCGCGTTCTCGGCTTCACGGGGAGTGACAAAGTCTGCAAAAGCAAAACCCCTCGGGGTATAGTCAGCCTTCTTGGGAAGGCGTACCGATCTAAGCTGGCCATAGGTTCCAAACAGTGATCTGATGTCCTTCTTGGTAGCTTGGAAAGGCAAGTTCTTGATGATGATCTTGGTGCGCTGCCCTGCAGCCTTCTTAGCCTTGTCTTCCCGACGTCTCTCCTCAGCTGCGTCATGGCCCTTGTGTGATGCCTTGACAGCGAGGGCGTGATCGTCAAGAACATGTCCATCCATGACTTTGAGTGCAGCCTGCGCTTGGCTCTTTGTCCGGAACTCCACAAAACCGAAGCCCATGCTAAGCGTCTGCCCTGGTTTCTTGGGATCCATCTTAGTCTTGACTCTAGCTGAGACGAATCCGTCGAGGGACTGAAAAGCTTCTGCAAGCCGAAATGTGGAAGTCGAAAAGTTTAAATTGCGTACAAACAGTGAGGTTGTTTCCAAGTCCTCCTCCGGCTTATCACCGCGTGACAGCAAGTCACTCACACTAAGGTTTTGGACCGTCGGAGCCGGTCGATCCTTTAGCGACACGGCTTGATCCAGTTGGTCGCCGCCTCTGAAGATGTCACTTGGCGCTTTCTCCAAAAAGAGAACGCTATCGCCGATCCGGCGATATGCCAGCTTCCCAAAAGCGGATTTGGCATAATTGGGCTGCGCAAACTGGACAATGGCGATTGTCCCACTTGGGGGCATCAAAACTCTCAGCACGGGCCCAGACTCCTCAAAGAGCTTACGGAGTTCGTCGATCGTTGTCCCATAAGGGAAGTTTTTGACCAAAATGGCCGTGTCACCCCGCTTCTTTGATTTGAAAGCCTCAAGGTCCACCCCGTTAGCGGCAAAATAGGCTTTGGTCTCTTGGATGACGCTCGTCTCTGCGATGGCCTGCTTGATGGCGGCATCGGCAGAGGTAGGGTCGAGAAGTTCGGATTTTGAAACACCAAGACGGTCGGCAACTGATGCGTTGACGGCGTCCTGGCTCATGTAGAGAGCATTCCAGTTGAACGTACTCGCAGCTGCCTCCTGTTTCTTTCGAATCACGTTTTGTTTCTTAAGGGGGAGCTTCGAGATTGCGAACTCGTCCAAGCCTGTGTCTCTCTTTGCACTGGCAGGAATGATGTGAAGAATACGCCCCTGAAACGTTGCCCCATCCATGGCTTGGAATGCTTCAACCGCTCCCGACGGGTCAGTAAACAGAACCAAGGCAAACCCCTTGCTGGTACCTGAATTGCTGACCGGTAAATGAACCTGATATCAAACCGTTGTTAGCTGAAGATCAAACAAGTAGAAATTTCAAACAATGCGGTGAGATTGGCAACAATTCAGTTAATCGAAGCATCTACTAAAATATTCGCTCAGGTTCTCATCATATACCTAGGTATAAGCTGTCCCTATCTGAGATTCATCACGTTGCCGGGCTTTGCATAAGAAAAGAAAATTAGTCTGAAACATACCTCTTCAAGTGTTCCGAACTGTTCAAAGCTCTCCCAAAGATCCTTTTGGGTGGCACTGTAGGGCAAGTTCCGAACAAAGAGCCGAGATGTTCGGCGGATCGCTTCAAGTGAGTCGTCTTTTGTTGATTCGCCTCCTGATGCCTCAACCGCAATCTCCTCGGTGGCCGGGTCGTCCGTAGCTGGCGGATCAACAGGAGTGATTTCCATAGCATCGCCTCCCTCAACATGACCAGTCTCAGTCGTAGAAGGCCCTTGCGCAGGAGTTCGTTCCAGATCGTCGGGATCAACTAGGTCCAACAACCGGTTCGTTCGTGAACGAAGCCAGTCGTCATCTTCTGCAACTGCTTCTTGGTGTTCCATATCTGACTTTTTCGTTTCTCTGGGCTCCACCGTCAGCTCGACTGTAGGAGCTTGGGTCTGCACGTCAGAGACTGCCTTTGCTTCTTTCAGCTGCGATGGCAAATTATCAGAAACTTGAGGCTTCTCTAGTGGATCGATCCTGCGCTGCTTCTCCCTTCGGGTCGGGATTTGCTCATATTCATCATCACTCTCCTCTTCAGGTACAGCGGTGGCTGCTACAGCAGCAACTCCATCACCGATACCACCACGAACACCATCGTCCAGTGCGCCTTCCCTACCTTCCTTCATGACATGAAGGAATTCGCGTAGCTTGGGATCCGCCGCTTGAGGCTCATCTCGCTTCCGCTTTCTCAAGCTTAAGTCTGAGTCCTTCTCGACAGGGTGCGCTATACCCTTGGTGATGGTGGATGATGATAATGCAGGTTTGGAATGCGCGCTCTGGCCTTTTGTGAGAGCGGGGTCTGAGATCTAACATTCCATTAGCAAGAGTAAGTCAAGACATTCGGGAGTTGCTCACAGGTCTGGCTGTGTCTACGGCGATCTTGGACATGCGAATGTAAGACTTGTTGAAGTACTTGACTGCCTTGGAGGCATCTTCGGGTGTCTTGTAGCCCACATAGCCAATGCGTCGCTGGGGAATCAACTTGACGTCGGTAATCTCGCGGCCTTTAGCGGAGAAGTGTTTCCGAAACTCAGCCTCTGAGATGTTAGGGGGCAAGCCCTTGATGAATATTCTTGATGAAGCCATTGTGATGATGTTTTTGGGTATCTCCCGGGCAATGGCGAATGGTTCACCGGGGGAGTTTAACGCGTGAAGTCATTTTCGGAACGTGAGCTTTTTAAGAAGGGAGAAGAGAAAAAAAAAGTTTCCTACCACATTCTTATTATCGGATGTTTGGACCTCCAAGTGGCCCGTGCACACGGATTTTCTAACAGTCCAACCCCACTATCAGCTTCCACGATGCTTCTACTACCAGACGTTTTCCTTCACCGCCCTCAGTGAGTGATGGGAGAAATTCCAGCGAACGAGTCAAACGCCACAATAACATTCAACAACACTGAAAACAGGCCGATTATGGTTGCCCAGTATCATATCACGGCCTTTGCCTTTCCAGTATTGTTCAGAGAACAGTCTCTTATGTAACTTATTGGCACTCGTACTTGAGTCTGGTGATTAAAAATCATCAAAGCTATAGCATATATGTAAGCTTCAAGATCGTGAGCGAGTCGTTATTATCTGTTTAGAGCAGAAATTTCTCTAGTTTAATCCATTCTACATTCTTGATGCGTGAAGAATGTCGTACAGAGGGAATGGATTTACCTTCCAAAACTCCTCTTCAGCCAGAGACCTGCGTCTTGAATGCCAATGAGGTTATGTCAAGACCGTGGCTTTTACAACATCCATGATACCATTTCGAGTGCTCTTCCTATAGCAGAATTGCATCCCAATATCACAGTCGATAGTATTTGAACCTAAAATAGTCGTAACGAGGAACCAAAGCGAGCGAGCCGTAGAAACTCTTCTTAACAGCATATTGAACTTCATAAGTTGTATGTCGATGCTATGATTATTCTCAGAGTAAGGAATCATTCTATGGTAGCTCCCTAGGGGGTGGAAATGAAAATAGATTCCTTCTGGCTGTTATGCATCCATGTCCAGTGGTGCGGCGTTGGACAGTTCCTAGATCAGCTCGATGGCATATTGTGTTCGCATTCATCGGTGATGAAGAGCCGGGGCAAACTGAAGTCCCTATTCAGGCATTGGTTTATATTATTCCTCTTTTATTTTACTATGCTGGAGAGAACACGAATATTCACAATAGGATCCATCCGTACAACAACTCAGCTGTCAACCACATGCGTAACCGAGATCTACAAGAAAACATCAGATTCTCCGCGTGGTCTCCCAGCAACTTCGAATTAACTTTCTTCAAGTAGCGGTGAGAAGAATTCTAGGAATATTCTAAAAGTTTATTAGGTCATATGGCTATGAATTTGGCTCTCCGACATTCCTAGCCGTATACCGTCACCAAGTGCTTTCTCTGCGCTCTTGGCCATTATATGACTTGACGCGTGATACCGAGTATATATCTGGATCACCAAAAAGATGTTCGAACCTGTCGTATTAATTTCTTCTCAAATGGCTCTTAAAGGGGTGCTGAGAGATGCATTCTTGATGTGCATTATGACATATGTACGGATGCATACTCCATACCATGAGCCTTGGAATGACTGGTGAGGGAATGCAGATGCAAGCCATTTCTTCTGGAGAATTCTTGTCAAACCTTATTGAGAGCCATATGACTTTCTTCATGCTCAATCGCTCAGCCTTGGGGACTATAAGAAGACCTCTCCTGTCGCTGGTCATATATCCAAAAACTGCCCGTCAGATGAGTACGATGAAGTACAACACCAATATTCTGACTCGACAGACATCTTTATTTCATCATATCCGAACTACATACACAACAATGGGACATCAAGCGACTTGACGGGTAGATAGATTGGGCAGGCCTATATACTCATGCACCACTCGACTTCGAACTCTTCGTCAAACACCAACCACAATTATATTAAAGAGTTACCATGACCGATGCATAAGGCACTGGAACATAGCACTAGGATTGGCGTCATCTGCAAGAGCTTGGGAATCGACAATGATCTGGCATGTGGTTGTCCTGAAATCTTGTTGCTATATTTAGCACATGTTCTATGGAGAAAGAGACATATTGTATTCTTTCATCTTTCATCCTTCAACCAACATCAAAGGACTTACTTAACCCGATCTTCTACGTCATCCTGAATGATTTTCAGCTGTCTCTTGGTTCTCGATTGTTACTCCGGGCTCGACTCGCGACGAACTATTATCCATACTCATCGACCTTGCGTTCAGATGAGCAAAGGGGCCTGCTGATACAGAATAACTATAGGTTTACTCACTAGACTATCACATAGTCTCCTAGGTAAAGGCATCTCTGTAAGGTCTCATTCATGGTGTTCATTGGTGATAACACACCATGATAGGGTCTCTTATATGCGATTCGTAGACCTTTCTGCTTTTGTACGTTTATTAACCTTTAATTATTTGCACAGTGTAACAAGCAGGGAAATTATTCTATTGTACCTAACGTGTCTTCCATTTCCTAACAATGTTGGGTGTGAGCACAAGAACTCGACTTGGCAGGTGCTTGCTTACCTATAGTTTACTGGGGTTTGTTTGTATTGCTTAAGGCCAATATTCTTCGTCTTCTATTGAACTCACGATGCTCTCCTCCTTTTTTTTTTTTGTGTAACGTAATTGTGTATTGCACATGAGTTCTGACATCAAGCTGTTGGTATGCCTGGGAAAGGGTACCATGGCTCAGACTAATATTCAAGGCTCATCATTTAAGAGTTCATGTGTCTCGACTTATCAACCAGCTTTTTTTTGTGGTTTTTGGTTTTCATTATGCTTATACTTCATCGTCCATCTACTACCGACTCTACCATGAGGATTGTTAAGATAAACCTAACGTAAAATCGGTGTTCGCACTCTATCTAGGTAATTATTGTATAGAACAAGACAAGCTATTAAATGCATTATGACTATTCAATTATTAGTAGAAGCAAGATTGAAATGCAAAATATTACGTCAAATCAAAGGTGTAGGGTAGGTGTCTTTTCTTGAACAATGGAGACAGGCTGTCAAGCTCCTCCACCAGGTGCGAGCCGCGCCCCGTGCACGTTCCCAAGGGCAGCTCCACGCTGGCGAGGCTACGGAAAGGCCAACAACAATCCAATCAATATCACCAACAAGCGACTCGCACTCACTCCACAAGGCTTTAGCATTTGCGCGCCCCGTCGACAGCAAAACCTATAATCGACGGTCCTGAACCTATCATTATCCACTTCCCTATTGCCCGAAAACATTGACGCCTCCTTCTTCCGCCCAGTCGCGTACGTACACCCCGAATCCTCCAAGCATCTCGTCCCGTCTTATCCCCCTCTCAAGGACGGCGCAAGCTGAGGCGTCGCGCGCCAGCCTCACGATGTCAATACAAGCTAACAAAACATGATTACATCCAGTCGCAACTAATTACCCAAACCGAACAACATCAATTCGAATCGCAAGATGGCCGACGCCCCTACCAAGATCGAAAGCCCCGCGCCCCGGGAGAAGCTGGAGGGTAAGCAACCCTTAAACAGTTGTGAGAGTAACGACATGCTAATACGCTGCCAGCTCAGATCAAGTCCGCCGATATGGTGAGATAGCCCGACATGCGTACCAGATAAAACAAACACGATCGCTGACGATGGTTGATAATAAAGACGGAAGATCTGCAACAAGAGTCCATTGAAGTCGGTATGGGAAACCTATGACAGCGTCACTTCAGAGAACTGAACACCAGGCTAACACGATGACAGCCCAAGAAGCTATGGCCAAGTTTACCATCGAAAAGGTTGGTTCGTCAAGCACTGCATCTCCGTATCGAAGCTAACATGTAATGGCAGGATATCGCACAGCACATCAAGCGAACAGTTCGTACACGCCAATCATGTTGCAACTGACCATGTACTTACAAGACTCCAGTTCGACGAGCGAAAGGGACCTACCTGGCATTGTATTGTTGGCAGGAATTTCGGCAGCTTTGTTACCCACGGTACGTCAAACTCAACTCGCGAGACTCTGGCATTATACCCCTTAACTCAGGCATCCATCTAACGCATCATACAGAGACCAAGCACTTCATTTACTTCTACCTTGGCCACTGCGCAATTCTTCTATTCAAAACGCAATAGGCATGGGGGCAATGGCTCACCGAGGGGGGCCTTTGGAAGAGCTTGTTGTGAGCGATGAGAAAGGGTGTGGCAGGACGAGAAGAAAGGCAAAAGGCAAGAAGGCATCATGGCTGTCATGGCTGTCATACCGTCCACCCTACCCTACTTGCCTCTATGTGCAAGACAGAGGGCCGTGGAGCTTGCGGCTGTACTAGGTTCACGATCAATGATGAGGGGCGCTCGCCCAGTTTTTCCAATTCTTGCCGTTCCTGGCCCAAGTGTTACATACTTGCTGCCTGGGGTGGCTGATCTGCCGTGACGGGCTACCAACTTAGGCTTGATGCAAGGCTGTTGGCGATTAGCTCGAGATCGGGAACCTGTCATGCCTAGACTGTTCCTGAGACAGATGACTGTCATTGTAAGACATGTTCATCTGCTTTTAGTATCTTTGAATCCGTTTTCTAGTGAAGCTGCTCTTGTGAAATCGACAGAGTCAAGACGGACATGAGCAATGGGACCCGCCGATTACCGCATCTCTCCAGCGTCGCATATCACGACCATCCTACGTGCACGATCTGCAACCCAAAAACGATCCACCTCCATCCATGGAGTTCACGTGGTGCGGAAGACGCTACATGAAAAGCCCGCTCCAGATGGACTGAGTATCCGATCTCATAAGCAGCAGACAACGGCACACCCACCCGCGAAAGCATAGGCGAAGGACTTGATCCTTTGAGTTGGAAAAAAGTCAAATGCCTCGTCCGTCTTTGCCGACTCGGTTGTAGCTCCGCTGTTGCAACTCTCCCGAGTGATCAGACCAAACGACTATCCACTTTCGGAGCGGAGGCGGGTCGACGCCTCTCGTGGGGGTGTGTTTGTCAAAGTTGGAGGGTACCTATCTATACAGGCACAGGCACAGGTACAGGAACGGGAACAGAGGATTTGAATTCACTTGGGAAGAAAGTCAAAATTTGAGAACCAATTTAGTGGACGGGTAATAAAGTGAAATGTGATAGCCGAGATAACTTCACTAACGTTAGAGACTTTATCCGTCAAAACGCCAAAAAAAAAAAAAAAA